>CAMZMU010000063.1:28312370-28514830 GCA_947311845.1 Poa pratensis
TCTGGGGAGATGGAGAAACATTGGGGTTGGGTCGTCGCTCGCCGTCGGGTCCCTGCTGCTGGTCCCGACGACCGGGTTGGGTCGAAGCGTCGGAGGTTGGGGGGGCGACGGGAGATTAAGGTTGCAGGTTTGGTCGCCGCTTGCTATATGCGCCCTGTACGAGACATCGCTCTTTTTTTGTCACGATGGTATTTGACTGGTGTGTGGTTATCTAAAAGGCGTAATAGTAAGCTGCAATGGAGGTGGTGGTGGGTGTGGTGGGGGGATGCTCTCATTCTTTCCAATTTTGACCTAATACTAGCAAACAACTATCTAGTATTGATACAAAATTTGGTCGCAACTCTCCTCTGAATCGACATAACCCAACTCAGGGTTTTACATTACGATGCCGAAGCAACACTGCACCTTTCGCGTGGGATTTTACAGGCCCAATTTTGAGTATGTGGAGCGTGATTTGGCTCTGATACCAAATTGTGACGATCCTTGGCTAGCAAGAATAGTCACGGTGGTCAGCGATAAGATTTGGGTAGGTGGAGTACAGTGGTGATGAAGAAGACAACAGGTGGGTGAGACACAGACGCAAGAGGTGAGGTTCATAATTTTGATTTCATTCAGCATGACACACCTAGGTATAAGAGTTTCCCTTTTTATTGTATCCCTTTAGCACTTACAAGTGAGGCACGCCAGTCCTCCACCGAACAACTTAGAGCAATACGTGACTCGCACAATACTCTCTCTAGCCACTACTAGCTAGTATTGAAAAAATAATGTGGACTGGGGGCCGGCGCCCCCCTCCCCAACCTCAACATAGCTCCGTGCGTTGACCTTTTGTTCTGACACCGAGATGTCACAACCTCCTTACCACCCGACGAAGACACAAAAACTACCTACAACAGGAAATGGGAACCCTCCCATCGGCGAGAGGTCGGAGTCCGACGCTCCTCCAAGGTCTAAAAGGCCATCAGAGGTGGAGTTGTTCGGCGACGTCATCGACGGAGGGGACAAAATCCAGTACGATTTTCACGCCATCAGCCACAACCCATCACTTATTCAACGATTCAAATCATCATCACACCATCGTCGGATTTAGAAGAATTGGAGTCGCGAAAGGAAAGATGTATAGCCAGCTTAAGGTTCAACGACAGTCCCTTTGGATGTCAGTAGAGATGATATCATGCTAGACCCGTAAAAAGTAGCAGCCAATTATGCGGTGCGATTGCCCTTTCTTTTCCTTTAACTCAGTAACTGTAAGTCGATACAAGATCGATCAATTTTATCAACCAATTGTTTATGTAAATTGCCACTGTAGCTTTGTCTAGGTTATGTTAACATTGTGCAACTAAAGTAGGACTCTTCGATGCACTCACTGACCCTCGCACCCAATCGGGCATCATCCTCACCCCCGCACGCGATAAGTAGACCAACAAAGTTCTACAACGCCATAGGGACACCGCCGCGATGCTCCGTTCGATCCTGACCCCTTGTCCTCGCCTACCGCCTCTACGTCTTGCCTCAGATGTCAAGCAAGTCTTTGTAGTAGAGGGTCGCCTATCGTCACTTCGCTCGTGGGCGTGTACGTCATGAGGAAACCAAATAGGTAGGATGGTATTTGACGACGGAGATGGTGGTGCTGAACGAACTAACTCTGTTTTCACTGTTCAGTTGCATTTGTCTAACTTATTTTGTGTTTCCAACAAATAGTTCAGCCGCAAGCAGTTCAACACAAATCGACAATAGTATTCTAAATACGCGCAACCTATGTGGTTTAACGTTTTTTTGCTTGGATCCGAAAGGTCTAGTTAGTCAAAACAACATGGATACAACACTATTATCGGGATTTTGCTGTTGTTGCACTTTTGGTGTTCGGAAAGTAAGTGGTGTGTTTTTCTTTTAACTTTTGTAGTGAAACATGTATAAGAATTAGAATTTAGGTGAAACCAAACACATTTCTAATCTTTGGTGCATCATTATAAACATTTATATGGATCTGAGGTAGTTCATCAAACCTAAAATGTTCGGTATATTTTACATCCATTGCAACGCACAGATATGTTTGCTAGTATTTGATATATTTCTAAATATTGCACAAATTAATATCCATTGAAGTTATGTAATTAAGGAAAAGTACTATTAGTAGTATGATTTTTAGGGACCCAATTCTGGTCCCGAATTTCTTAAGTCCAGGTTTACACCCCTTTTCTAAAAAAAAACCAATAATGAGGCACAGGAAAAAACAAAATGAGAATAGAGATTTTCCAAGATAAAAATCCAAAACCTGTTTTGTTCGCACGCTCGCACAGGCGGACAGCCCAACTCTCCCTCTCCTCCATCACACCACCACAACACGTCGCGGCTTTCCTTCCTCCACCAGCCATCTGCCACAACAGAGATACCTTCCTTCCCAAAAGGTCGAGATCGTGCTCCGAGCCTGACGGCGACGGCGAACCTCACGGACGCCGCCTCCGATCTGAGAGGTGCGCCTCCTCCTCCTCCTCGTCGGAATCTGACCACTCCTCCTCTCCACCATCCCGCACCTTTCCTCGCCATCCTTTACCCAAGCTCCGATCCGACCCAATGCGGCTATGAAATCGCCGCCGCAGTCTACCGCCGCCGTGCCCTACCGCTGCCTCCGCGCCGTAGCTTAGCGTCACCGCCGACGCTTCGCACCCTTAACCCCTCCGCATCTCACGCGCGTCGCCGCCGCCATCGCCGCTCCCGTTCTACCTCGTCGCGATCTTGGACGTTGGTTTCTCAGGTATGAGCCTGTACAGGAATTATCCAGTGATCACTTTTTAAACCCAAACGAACCTCCACAATTTGGGTGTGCCAGTGCGCACCTGACAAATCGTGTAGATCCGGCCTTGTTTGATGTCCTCGGTTCGTATTTAAGTTGGATCATGCCAAGACATTACGTTCTACGAATAGCTTCTAGTTCTAGGCATGCTGCAAGTGTTACCCTTAAGACTTATGCAATTAGGATGGAGTGCCAATGATTAGTCTTCTAACTGGAGCAGAACCTGAAATAGTCAGGGTCTGCTATGAACACATGATTATGAAACAGGCGGGATCACACACGTTGATTTCATATGCTTCTAATGGTTATGCTTGTGGTTGATCACTGCAGAAAAAGAAAATGCAGAACACCAGCTTATAAGTGATAGTTATAGGATATTCATCACTTAACGTAGCTTTCAGTACATATGAAATGCTAATTGCTGAAGATAGAATGGTGGGCATTCCACTTCTAGGCTGCTTAGACAATATTGTGTTCTGCTTTATGTTAATTGTGCTTGTGGAACTTACATTTCCCCCCTCTTTTGTTTTATTTATGCAGAAACATTAGAAGAAGCATTCAATCGTTAGTTTTCATTTATCCTCCCCCTCCTGACGGATATTTCGAGAATGCGGAGGTTCAATCCCTTTGGGGGGAAAGTGCAGGCTGGATTGGAAGGCCGCACCATTGACATAAAGAATGTGAAAATCACAGTGCGCAATGCCATTGCACAGGGTGGTTTCTCCTGTGTGTATCTTGCATGTGACGCGGTGCACTCGTCAAAGCAGTATGCGTTGAAGCACATTATTTGCAATGACTCGGAATCGCTTGATCTTGTCATGAAGGAGATCCAGGTGATGAACCTCCTCAAAGGGCATACCAATGTTGTCACACTGGTTGCCCATGATGTTTTTGACATGGGCCGCACAAAGGAGGCGTTGCTTGTGATGGAGTTCTGCGAGAAGTCCTTGGTTAGTGCAATGGAGAGCAGAGGTACCGGTTACTATGAGGAGAAGAAGGCACTTTTGATATTCAGAGATATTTGCAATGCGGTTTTCGCTATGCATGGGCAGTCACCGCCAGTTGCACATAGGTACATGGAATGAATCATTTACAGATATAAAAAATCCACGTTTTATTCCCATTCTATAAGAATGCCTATATATAGGCATGTTTATCAAGTATCACTAGTTAGGTTTTGCACAGTTATGCTGTTATGTTCCACTATTTAATTGGTTGATTAAGTTCAGTTAGCAACTGCTGAGTACTGGTACATTAGTAAACTGACTATTGCTATTTGTTTCCCTGTATTACATCTGTATTCTGGCCTATAGTACGGAATGCCTATACCTTGTACCTTGGCTATCTGTGTGAACAAATATCGTACGCAAGCAGATCTTTCCTGCATCTGCATGAATATGGTGTGAGCGAGGGACTTGCTTTGAAGATGTTGCAAACATTTTTTTACATTTTGTCGTATTCACCAAGATCTGAAATTGTGCCTCCTTTCTTTAGGGATCTGAAAGCTGAAAATGTTCTTCTTGGATTAGATGGTGCATGGAAACTATGTGATTTTGGAAGCACATCAACAAATCACAAATGCTTTGACAAGGCAGAAGATAGGGGGATTGAAGAAGATATCATTAGGAAACATACAACCCCAGCATATAGAGCCCCTGAGGTTAATAAAAAGTTGTCTGCATGATCGTAAACTTTTGTACGGCTCCTGTGATCTTATCTGTGTGTTCATGTTTTTTCAGATGTGGGATCTCTACAGAAGAGAAGTCATTAGTGAGAAAGTCGATATTTGGGTAAGCCTATAATATATGAGCATATGCAGTCTTCATGGTTCAGTATACCCGAATAATAATTAAATTAATGTCATAGCATGTGCTATTTTCTGATTTAAGTATCATACTAGGTCCGTCTACAAAGTTATAACAGAATGCTGAGGTGATTTATATCTGAATAGTAAGTAAACCATTGTCAGAACAGAATGGTTAGGTTACCAGGTCACAAGTATAGCCTCAGCTGCAAAGTACCTGGATCTTGCACCACATGTCCACATCCAAAGTACGGTGAACTGATTTATAACACTTTATTCCACAATTTTCAGGCCCTGGGATGCCTTCTCTATAGAATATGCTACTTCAAATCTGCGTTTGATGGAGAGTCGAAGCTGCAGGTCCTTAATGGCAATTATCGCATTCCAGAGCAACCTAAGTACAGCACCAGTGTCACAGGCTGATCAAAGATATGCTGGAAGCCTCTCCAACAGCCAGACCAGATATCACGCAGGTGATTGGACATTCATCTCGATGGTACTAGGTTAGTCATAGACTGCTGCATGTAGTCTTAGGAGCCAACTAAGCATGGTTTTCATTGGCTAATGTTAAAATTTGTCCAATTGACAGGTATGGTTTCGTGTTAATGAACTACTGCCCTTGAGTTACAGAAAAGTTTACCCGATGGGGCCTCAGCAGCCATTTCTATGGGCTTACAAGATGAAGGTGAGGTTTTTAAATGCTATTTGTAGGGAATACACTTTATGAATCATTTGGGGGTTGCTCTTGATTCATATTAATGGTTAGATTCTGTAAACTTACACATGTTTGCTTCTTCTGTTGGTAGAAAACTGTAGCGGCGCTTCACTTGCTTTCTGAATATATTGAATATTTATATTAGTGGTAGTTTTCTAGAGAGTTCGGACTTAGGAAAAAATTAGAGTATGAGATCATATTTAATCAATATAATTTCGTTTATATATTTTATAAATCTAATGATTGTTTTTGAAGGAATATAGATAAAGGGCCCTTGAAAAATAGAAAAATGCAGTGTTGCATTATTCCGCATTTGTTATATATTCTGTCATATCAGTACACATTTGTTTTGTAAGATAAAATCAGGAAGTGTCATTAAGAAACTTTGCTCTAGGATATTTATTTTGGATGAAGCTGAATTTTAAATGTCTTCTAACGAAGTAAAAGTTCCCATCTACCATCCTCGTAATTATAGGAAGTGCTATTCATAAGTCCGACACCACCTAATTATAAAATTGTTTGATAAGCGTCCATATAGTTTTTACAGCTGTTGTAGAGGAGTACCGTTTAATACGAGAGTTTACATCATTCCATTTAAGAGGGCATCAAGCTATCAATGGTAATGTTTGTATTGATTGTCTTATGAGCTCACTTTATTATTTCTGTGGCAAGCTACCGGATCAATCACTACATTGTCATGTTTTAGATAGTGCAACACCATGTTCAAAAAGCTTATCTCACCTAACCTTTCTGCATGCCACCTTGCAGCACACAGTGTGCTAGAATAAAGTGTTTAGTATTCTAGTCTGATTGTTTATTCTAATATTCTCAGAAGAGATAGTACAACTGATGAATGACCAAGGTTACTGTCTCACTTTACTACCATTTGTTTCTCCTCTGTAGGTGCTTATAAAGAACACATGTGGCACCTAAAAGGAACCCTCCTCCTCCGCCTCCAAGAGAACAAACTAATAGTTCATCATCTCATGGAAGCACAAATGCAGGAGATGGACCTTTAGGTGCATTTTGGGTGACACAACACGCACAGGGTTCTCAAGTTGCTGATAGTGGGAATCCTTTGTTTGACGAGGAACCAATTAAACCATCGTCTTCATCAAGGTATACCCAAAGCAGGGTGGATACCAGCAGCAGCATCCCTGGAGCTAGGCATGGCCATTCTGGCCAGGCTTTGCGAAATACAACAAGTAACACCGTACCCAGTAATGGACTTATGGGTGGTTCGGATACAAATCTTTTCATGGAACCACAAAGTTCTGTGAAAAATAAAGCATCACAATCACAAAGCAAGACAACATCTGGGAAAGATCCCTTCAACAGTTTTGTTGCAGACTTTGATGCAAACAATTTGCATTCAGGACTACTGCTACTGGTAAGACGTCTGAGCTTGAAGCTGAAGTGTCCAATCTGAAGGAGCAGTTGAAAAAAACCATACTGGCGAAGGCTGAGATGACAGCCAAGTATGAAAAGCTGTCGGCAATCTGCCGCTCCCAGCGTCAGGAAATCCAAGAACTGAAGCGCACTGTTGCTGAGACTACACCTCCTCCTTCAAGTAAAGTCAGCTCAAAGATACCAGAATTTGGATCTCAGGTGCATACTCTATTTTTGCACGCTTCCTCTATATGTATATCTTGTACAATACATTGGTTATCTATGAATATTTCTAGCATCTTACATTAGACATATAATCAATGTAGCGAAAGGAGAAGATAGAAGGGACGGTGTGGGAGCTTGAGCAAGGAATGCTGGCTGGCAACTCTTCGGTACCGAGCTCCGAGGCCAAGACATGGCAGGCATTCCCTGAGGCAAAAGCTCAGGCCAGGCCAAAGGTCGACCATGCAGCCAATGGGAGGCAAAACCTGACGAGGGACACAAAAGCAGGTCTTTCCCCTGATGCGTGGGGTTTCGGCACATCATCGGGTAGTACTGCTGCATTAGCACAGATTAACAGAACGAGTGCTCAGGGGAGTTCCTCCCAGAGATTCAGCACAGGGGTAGCGAAGAAAGTAGACCAGCCATCAGGATGGGCCGGATTCTAGCTTCTCATCAATCCGTGGCAATCTTGGTTCTCCGGTTTGTGTTTGCAGACTGTACCGTGCTACTGCCAATTCCGAAGATGGGACTGAGTTGTGATTCTTGCCTCCCCAAAATTGGTTTATTTTATGGGTGTTTATAGTTGGTTGAGCTGGCCTGACATCGGTTTTCTGGGTTGTTTGTCCATCACCTTGTTAATAAATCTATATCTATGTGTTTACAGATGTATATTTGCGTACCTTGTACGAGCATGTGGAATTATGGAAAAGTTCCCTTCAACTTGTGCTGTGTATTGATATCAAAAAAGAGAGAGAAAAGCTTGTGTTTAATATGCTAATTACTCAGGGGCTAGGTAGGGCTATATATAGGAGTAGATATTTCTTACTCCCGGCCTCCCGGGCTTGAGTGATCTCTTTATTTAAAAAAAAAAATCAAAAATCAAAATTGTAAGTTTAAAAAAATCTGAAAAAATTATGCATGTCGTCAATGATATATCCCACAAGCGGTGTTTCACGTGTGCTCCTATTTGACGCTTGGCCTGATGGCTGAATCCTTCTTAACATGAGGCCATCAACATTAACTGTTTTTTCTATATCTATACTACTATTAAAAAAACAAACTTATGTTGTGCTGTGTTGATACATTAAATCTGATACGTTCATTTGATCAACGATCCAGATCAAATCCCGAAACGGTATCCTCCCTTGCTTTTGCACCTCCGTCGGGATTTCTCCGCGCGTGCCGCCGCCGGTTAGCCTCCATCCCTGCCTGCCGCCGGCCGAAGACGTACAGCCAGCGCAGCCACGACGCGCCGCGCGCCGCTGCACCACCCGCCATGTCGCATGCCCGACGGGCGCGCTTGCCCGCCACGGCACCACCCGCTATTCCACCGCGGCTGAGGCCGAGGCCTGCAGCCGGCCCCTTGCCATCCGGCATGCGACGCCCGACACGGTTTCCTCCATCCCGGCGCTGCCGGACAGTCTGATGGGAGGTCAAGGTCTCCCGCGTGGTCGCCTGCCAGCTTCACCCAACCGGTGCGTTCGACGGCCGCCAGCCTCGCGTACCCCCGGCACACTGCGGACCAGAGCGATGGTGCGTTCCCTCCTGTTCCATCCCGATCAAGCGGCCGTTGTTGAATTTTCTTCATTCCCTTCTCTGAATCGGGTACAACCATCTCTTCTTCTCTTCTTCGGACGTGAACTGCGGCAAGAGGATTTGTTACGCCATCGTCCTGTTTGCTTAAATGCCTAGCTTCTTGTGCATGCTAGGTTAGATACCACGGAGTTCCATTGCTTGGATAATTAAATAGGATAGTTTAGCATAGTTGTGACTAAATTTAAAAGTCTGAAATAACCATGTTACATTGCTTGGATAATTAAATTAACCAATGTTCAGAATTTTTGACATTTAGTTGAATGAACGGTGATGAATAGAATTCAGTTTTTCGCAGTTGCTCAAGGTTACTGCAGTACATCAGTTCGTGTCATCTCCGCTGTATAAAACCAGAATGATTTTTATTGTTAAGTTGTGCCTCCAAAGAATTGGTAATTTGTGTTCTGTTTCATATGTTCTGGGCAGCAAGTAGCACTCTAATCCAAGACGCAAGGAACATCAGGATTACAGAGGCTCCAGTCTGTTTTCCAATGTACTCAACAATGACATGTGTTTTGTTAAATTGATTTCCGCTGTCGCCACCCCTCGCCGCCACCCCCGCAGGTGTCATGTTAAATCGTCCCTTTTGAAAGCTAAATAGAAATCATGTCCCAGTATCCAACTCCGCTCCAAGTGCGATATTCACCTCATGCGCCAATTGCGGCCGCTAGCTCCTTTGCACTCCGGGGTCCCTCTGACTTCCCCATCTTCCATAAGTTCGCCATGTCGGCCACCCTCATCTGGTGGAAACATATTGTCGTTGCGCTTAGCGGTGCTGCTGGTTCATTAATTCGTCTTGTTCCTCTTTGCTGATATGTTATTGTTGGGTAATCCGTATCTGGGTTCCACGCTCATATCTATTAATTGATTTGGGTATTTATTTCTCTTCGGTGTTTCTGAGTGCGTTTATATTTGCATAGCGGCGTCGCCTCGCTTCAACCGCATTCTTGATAGAAGAAATTAGGGAGATGGCTGCCCGATTGCTCTGGATCAGAAGTCAGAAGAACATGTGCTACTTCTGTAATGCAATTGGAAAATAAGAAGAATGCTCTCAACAGTCTCCTCTCACGCACAAGACCCTCATGCTGCACAAAGATCGTTGTTGCCTCAAACACATCAGGTATACCTCATTCTTCTGTGTACATTTAGTCTGGCCAATTATCTGCTATTGATTTCTTCTTATTTTTGTCTGAAACAACAGTGGATTGAGGCAATTTTTAAAGGAAATTATTGAAGATGTGATTTATGGTCCCAGTACTGATATGCTGAATCGTGTGTCAAGGATATAAACATAGGCGTAATTCCCCATTTTATTGTGTTTATATGTAAGAGTTTAAAATCCATTTTATGTTTTGGGTTTACAACACCAGTATCTTGATAATTCAAGTTGATCGATCCGTCGATGGATAAGTACATATGGTTACTATACACGCACTCATGGTTATAATGGGATTTCAAATCCTTGAGGGCAACCTGTTGGTGAGAACTCCGTATTGTCTATCCCTATTCTCAATGGAAACAAATAGCAAACAAACAACATGTAACCTACATTTCTTTGTATTCATAACCATAAAGGGATGTACTTTCAGATTTTAGTCCCAAACTGGCATTTATTTGTGTCTGCACATTATTGTTTGTGCTTTTTTACATATCTTGGTGGTGCAGTGTTGTTTTCGTGAAAATTTAAATTTCTTCTTTGTACACCTCAATATTTGCTTGATTATTTAGAGTACATCATTATTATAACAAGAACATACTTTAATTTTAAGCAAGATACATGCATTTAATTTTAAACAAGATACGTGCGTTGCACGTGCAACATTACTAGTCTTTTATAAATCTCAAAATTATCAAAAATATTTGTAATGGAATATTTAGAAAGGTATAGAGAATATTTGTACAATTAATCAGAGTGTTTTAAGTTGAATCGCTATCGGCAAATAAGAACCGCTGGATCTCCCATGTTTACTTGACGAACTGACCAAGGCTTGCATCGACAGTAGCTTCAGGAACCTGACACGAAGTTCCACCCTTCTAAAAAAATTATAGTAAGATGATGCACCTTTTGTTAGTAACGTATTTTGTGTTTTTCTTCTTATAAAATGGAACGGATAATGCTCCTGTCACGAGAAAAAAGAGAGAGAGAGAGACCACCAAACCAGCCCAAGTACATATACCTTTGTTTTCGTAGCTCAAACACTCGTGTGGTGGTAGCCCTTTTTTCTTCCATCTCTACAAGAACACACACGAGTTTGTTGGTAGCACAGTACAGTGCTGCGCGGGTTGCATACGGAACAACGCACCCGAGCGGGCAACCTATCCATTCTACTGTGAGCGGATAGCCGGTCTCTCTCTGCCTAGGCGAAAGCAATAGCTCAACCTTATTTATTTTCCGCGTGTACGGTACCAGTACTACATAACTCGACTGCTAAACTATAAATGTATTTTTCACCTCGTATAGTACGGTACTAGTACGAGATCTATTTGATGCAGAGAAATTAAATCGTACTAGGACAGGATCAGAAACGGGAGCTTGGTGCAGAAGAACCAGTACTGGTACTGCTTTTCTTCGAAGTGCAGAGATCGGAGCAGCTAATATCAGTTACACTCGTCGTCCTGGTAGCCTTGGTAGTACGTAGTACAGGAGGCGTCGAAAATGTCAAACAGGATGCCTCGCCAGCGCTAAGTGTCAAATTTCATCCCTACTGGAAAGGGAGCAAAACGAAGTCGCATCGGCACTGCCTTTTTTTTTCTTCTCACCAAGTTTTTGCTCAGAGTTCAGCTATTTTTTCCCACGGTTCAAATCTATCCTATATATGAAATGAAAGCAATTAGCTAGGGAAGGCAGGTGAAGATATCTCGAGCCCCACAACAAAAAGAATCACACATATAAAAAGTTCCCATAAGTAAGAAAACATGTTAGCCCATGATTGTCTATCCATTCCGGTGCGATGTGCCGGATGTAATATAGAGAAGAAAGATAATACAGTTAGGCCAGATGTTCGAACTAAATAAATAGATACTCCTAAGCTAGTATGGTTTGTTTGCTTGTAGACGATTTGACTCGCCAACAGACACGTATACATCATCGGTACGGTGGATGCAACATCATCATCGATCAATCACCTTGAGCCGTGGCCATCAACTAGGGATTAGTAGGGAACCACATTTTAGGTAGAGAGCACCACTAGCACCTGATAACCAGGAGCAATTAGCCAATCATCGTCAGACCAAACCAATCAATCATTATGGAAATTAAATAATCCTATGGTTGAGGGTTTTGGTACTCCATCCACGAATCCCAAAAGACTTGGTAACATAGAGAACTAGATGATGCCCCGCGCGTTGCTGCGGGCCATTGTATAAAATCATTAGTTTTGTTAAAGTTTACAAAATTTATGAGCATAAAAAATGACTGATCATGTAATATCCATCTTTCAATCTACTCCTTTACATTTAAAATAAGAAATCACGTGATGTTTGGATCCACAATCGTATGTCCATACAAATATAACTCGATATGATTTTTAGCTCGACATATCTTTGTACCTGTAAAAACACTGCTTCCAGTATCCTAGAGATTCATATTATCTTCAAGGATCTTGAGGGACACTTAGTCAAAACGTTTAAATATATGTGAATAAGATTGAGCGTCACGGAAATCCTTTTGCACTCTCCAAAATCTCCATTTCCAGTGCACTAATTCCATGTAAAACCATGATCGAACCAAATTGCCGAAAGTAAAGAACAATACACTTAACAGCGCCTGGAGAAAAATTATTACAACTACATGCTGTGCTACAGACAAATAAGAGAAAATAATGACATCAGTAGAAATCAAATCAAATATAAGGCATGCATTGGATAGGCGACGGCACAACTATTTACTTAATCCATGAAATTATGAAAAACTGAGACGCTTGTGTTTGGCATTTCCGTTTAGAAATCATGGTGTTAATCCAGCCGAGACGCATGTTTTCTAGATCAGGAAGATTGACGGTGAAGCTCAAAACTGACCAATGTTTCAACCTGCGAAAAACTGATATGATAAATATAGTAGCAAATGAAACGATTAGTGCGAGCACTGTGCTAGAATGTCCATCAATGTGATAATACAATTGGTATTCTAATCATACTGTTGGGTAAGTCGATGAAAAGACAACTAAAATGGCCTATGCAAAGCTGTTTGCGTGAACATATATAGAGGTCATCGTCCATGCCAGATCGTGATTAATAATCCATGATACCTGCAATACAAAATAGAAAAACACATCAAAGCAATTTTAAAAGGTCGGAGAGAGACTGAGAGCATACATTCCTAAGGTGATTAGTCATTGATAGACCAGCAGAATTAGCAGTAGAAGGAAAGGGACTAAATCGAAGAGCAGCCGGCATCGGAGTTGATACTTCAATGCTGATAGCGGCCAGTAAGCAGTGAGGCGCGGAGGAGAATCAAAGAGCAGGCTATTCGTCCTACTGCCATCGTGAGGAGGAGGTGGGCAGTGCATATATATGGGGATTGTGTGGGGAAGACTCGGGAAGGTATATCAATGGCGACGGGTGGAGGAACGGCTAAAGGCTGCATGCTTGCAGCCCCGATTTTTTAGGGAAGTTTAAACACATAGGAACCTATCGTCTCCCAGTCCCTTCATTGATTTATGTGGGAGACAAAGCGAATGCACCTAATGGAGAAGAGGAAGCGTGTATCGTTTGTGACCATAGAAGCAAGAGATGAAATGCAGAAATTAAGGCTTGAAAAAAATCTATAGATCCATGCGCTGCATGTGGGCTGGATTTTTATGACCTCACCTACGTGGATGGCTGGATGACATGGACGAATTAGAGACTTGATGATGTCTAGCTTGCATGTTGAGAGAATTCCTTGTAGTGGGTCATTGCTATTTAGATATAGAAGATTCTTATCTCAAGGATTATAAGTTCCAAAGAGAATAGAATAGAGAAGTTGTCCCGCTGAAATATAAAGAAATGCACCAAGCACAAGTCCACCACGAACATTAGCTTACCACCAACGATGCTGCCGCAAAATGAATATTTTCTAGCATTTCCTGTGGTAGAATCATATGTGGTGCACTGGCCGTCTTATGGTTGAGGGTTTTGGTACTAGTGTTTCTTTCAAGCATATCCCGATCCACGAATACCAATACACTTAACAAAGAAAAAATTTATTTCAAGGATTATAAGGTCCAAAGAGAATTAGAGTAAATAATTTCTCCCGCAAGCACTGCTCTATTCATCCTGAGACTGCAGTCCACATCTCGGCCGCCTGCCCCTAGTCCGGGCATGTGTGGCATGAACTGCTGAGCAGATTATCGTTACCGCTAGTGCTCGCACCTTCTTCTTCCTGTGAACATCTCCAAGACTGGTGGAATTACTGTACAACTGCTGCCCCTGCCAAGATCGTCGAGCGGTGGCGCACCCTTGCGATGCTAACCTGGTGGTTCCTCCGGAAAGAACACAATAACAGAGTCTTCAATAACAAAGCAACTGCTGCAAACTCCATTGTGGAATCCATCATTTTGGAGCTAAAACATTGGAGCACGGCGGGAGTCCTGGGGGCGTCGAGGCTCACGGGAGATTGAGAGTTCTCTAACTAGCTCTAACTCTCTAACATAGATTACTTACTCCTAGTTCTAACTAACTTATTCTTTCATTCTTTGTTAACTTTTACTCGGACCCGGCATTTGATCCGGTTTCTCTTATTAATGAAATGAAGCAGCGCTTGCTGCCTCCGTAATTTTTTTTTCTCCGCTGACATGTAAAGAAAAGCTGGAAGCAACAGTCCACCATCCCGGAAATTTGTCAGCAGCGGCACCCCAAAACGGCCGCCTGACGAGGTGTACCCTCATCAAATCCCATGGTTAAGGACCTAGGGTTGAGATTATGGGGAGAGAACGTGGTAGTACTGGTAGTTTCGTCGGCTGACAAGCAGAGGCAAAGATTTACCCAGGTTCAGGCCCCTCGGGTGGAAGTAAAGACCCTACTTCCTGCCTGTCTGTTATTGATCGCGGGAGATTATGATGTTACAAGGTGGCTCCGGCGAGACGACGATCTCGCTAGAGCTTTGGTGGTTTGAGTATCGCTTTCCCTAGATCGGCACCCCTCCAGCCTTTAAATAGGCTGGGTCTCGGGAGTTCGTAACCGACCTAGTTTACACGTAAGGAAAGTCTAAACCGACTATGCCTATGTCTAATCTTGGAGGGTACTCCATCCTCTTGGGCCTCTTGTCTTGGGCTTCAAGTAGGCTCTTCGCTATTGGGTCTTAGTCGTCATGTGCACCAGGTACCCTCATGGTAGGGTACCCGAGATGTATACCCTTGTCAGTAGCCCCCGAGTACTTGTCTGACTCGAAGAATCGGGCATGGACTCGTTCGTAAGTGCACGTCATATGCTTTGTATTCTGTATATTATAATTGGAATTCCCGTATGAATAGCACATGTTGGCTATGTCGAGTATTTCATCGACTGTGGTTTTTGCTTATGAAGATCAAGGGATAATAGCTTAGTAGGCCCAGTACACTCGACAAATCGGGACTGGTTAACTACACATTCGGGTAAAACCTTACTAGCTTTCAATCAAACTCGAGTCCCCGGACTCGAATCTGGAACAAACTGGTCAGATTCAACTAGGCCGCTTGAGGTCTTACTGAGTCGATCTGCAGTATAACTTTGAATTTTACCCAACGCGTCCGCCGGGATTTTTCACCATGTCTGCTGACACGAAAAGTATAAGGATTGACGTTGCTGGAACGGTCCTTAGCCCAGGTCGAAAGTTCGGCGGTCTTACCTTTGCACTATACGTGCAGCATCCGAGGTATTTGCGACGGACGCAACCCGGGAATGTTTCGAGTATGATTTCGTATATGAACGAGTCGATATATTTGTCGACTGACCTTTTGACGTTTATTCTATCGGGTGAGCGACAGCGCTCCCGATGGGACTAGCCCCCGAGAGTGTGCTTTATTACTTGTAATGGAGGATAATCTCAAAATCATTGTCTTGAGCATCTTTAGTCGAAGAAATTTTTGATACGCGCTCCCGATGGGAGTAATATGGAATCAGCCGAAGGAACGGTCGAGTGATCCAATTTTGCCTTATCATTGTTTTTTCACACCCGAACCAAACAAGGCAATCGAGTGACCAATACGTGTTGAGCGGACTCGAACGTATTTCTGATCAAAATTCTTATGACGACGTCATGGATGACGTTTTGTGGCGACTGCGCCGTCTGACACGCGTGGCGTGCGTTATGCTGCGATAAATGAGACGTGACACATAGGTGGACCCTTTTGTGCAGAGCTGACCGAACAACGGTGCAGTTTGGACTTGATTTGACCACTCGGGCCCACTTTTTCCGGAGAGGTGATTATGGTTCCTCTTTTTGCGTGCGTAGTGGGCGGAGTGGCCGGCGACGGTTGCCCTCCGCGTTTGCCACGTGTACGGTGAGATTGCGTGCGTAGCGCACGGTTAGGATCTGAATGGCTGTGATTGCCTTTGATTTGAGGTAAATAGGGAAACGGCGCTGGCATTGTTTTTTACTAGCCATTTGCTTGCGCGCCGCCCCTGTTCCATCTTCTTCCTCGCGCTCCTGCTCCATTGTTTTTTGCGCCCAAGCTCTTGCTGCTCTCCCTAGCCACCACCGCCATGGCGCTAAAGAGGAAAGCCTCTGCCACCGACGCGCCCGCGACCGACGCGGCCCTTTGAAGGGGAAGAAAGCTGCGGCTGGCGCATCTGCGGCCGCCGTCGACCTCAAGAAGAGTGACGGTGACTGGATGAAGTCCACAATCAAGGCAGCTCACCTCGAGAAGTTCCGCGAGGACGGATTGCTGCCGCCGGCGGACCAGCTTACCGTCCGCGCGCCATCGAAAGAGGTACTCCCCGAGCCTCGCGCAAACGAGCGCATATGTTTTGCGGAGTTCTTGCCTAGGGGTCTATCTTTTCCCCTCCACGATTTCGTTCGTGGTTTGTTGTACGCCTACGGGGTGCAGATCCATGATCTCACCCCGAACGGCATTATGCACATTGCCTGCTTCATGGTATTGTGCGAGTGTTTCCTGGGAGTTGCTCCCAGCTGGGCTCTTTGGAAATCCATCTTCATGGTCAGGCCCAACAACCGAGGCGGCCGAACCTACCCAGTTGGAGGCCTTCAGATCCAAGTACGCAGTGACACCCGATACTTTGCCCTGAAGCCAGTCGACTCGGCGCAAGGGTGGAGGAAAAGGTGGTTCTATGTGCTAGTCGACCAGGAAGGGGCCCCAACATTTTCGACTGCTGGTATAGCCTAGGACGAAGGCCTGGGACCATGAGCTTTCGACTGAAGAAGTGGCGGAAGCGGCGCCTCTGCTGGAGACGATTGGAGGACTGCTTAACAGCGTCACTGGTGTGCATCTAATTGCCACCTTTGTGAAGATGCGGGTGTGGCCGCTCCGCGCGCGAGCTCACCCTATGTGGCAGTATGAAGGCCCTCTCGACTCCACTCGGATGAACAAGGAGGAGCTGTCTAGGAGCGAGCTGGTGGCACATGTGCGGTCCATCACCAGCACAAAATCCAGCGAGCCCTGCAACGTCGACTGCCCCGTCGCTCCTTATACGGCTGAAAAGCCTTTGCCAGAGGTTAGTGAATCTATCAAGTTTATGATCTCCTGTTTTTGTTATTCTGCTATGCATCTTTGTGACTTCGACTTGTATTTTGTGTGCAGGGCCACTCGACCACCTCAACCCTTCCTCCTCTTCCTGAAGATGGCCCAACTCATGAAACAGAGGTGACGGTAGAAGCGAAGGGAGGAGATGAATCGCCTCTTCCTTCGGCTACTACATCTCCCACAGAAGAGGTTGAAGAGGAAGGGGTTGAAGAAGCACATGACAAGGAGCGTGCCACGACTGATGATGTGAGCGAGATCCCACTCGCAAGCGCCGTCGGGCAGCTCAAGTTGTGTCTTCCTCCATGAGTTCACCCGCAAAGGGATCAGATGTGAGAGATGACGGAGACTCAGGCTCGTCTCCTACGACCACAGCTGCTCCTTTGGACGTGAGCCCGTTGAGCTCGGCTCCTCCTCCTCCTCAGTCGGGTGGGGAGCTACTTTTTGGAGGCCCAAACTTTGAAGAGCTCGACACTGATGATGAAGAGAGCACAGGTTTGCTCCTTTTTGTACTAAATTTTTTGTGAGTTGAGTACTGTTTCTTATGTTGTATGTCTTTCGGTCACTCGTAGTGCCGAGACTGTGCGCCCTCCGACTCCTCTAGCCGAGAGAGCTTTGACTCCAGATCAGCCAGAAGCTTCTCCTGTTGCGACTGAAGTCGTGAAGACAGTAGCCACGGCCACTACCATTGAAGCCGCCCAGATTGCGAGCACGTCGACTCCAGAAATTGGGACTTCTGCTGCCAAGCCTGCTCCTTGGGTTGAACACGTAAGTGTCATTTGTCGAGTCCTCATGCTGGGACTATTTGTGTATAACTTATGCTGGTTCCATGTGCATGCAGCCCTTCTACCTCAACCTGGTGGAATCAGGCAAAGCCTTTGTCCAGGTTGAACAGGAGAGAGACAATCTGCGTGCTGTCATGGAGCAACTCAGCCATAAGTGTGTTCGACTTCTGTACTCGAAGCTCTTTTTGCTCTGTCTTTGCGTTGTCGATTGTGAATGACATTTTGCCTCTCACAGGTGACAAGGCATCTGCTGAAACGCGAGTGAAGGAGCTAGAAGAAGCTCTTGCCACTCAAGCTGCCGAGTCGAAGAAAGCCGCAGATGCCGCCCAACGTTTGCCGCTGCGCGCGAGAAGGAGCATGCTGAGCGACTGGTTGGCCTCGCGCAGAATGTGAGAGGTAAGGAACCATCTTTTTGTATGCCTCCCATGTACCCGTTGAGTATTATGTAGTAACCTTGCTTTTTCTGGTTCACGTTACAGAGGCGATTGGTGTGCCAACACCTACTGACATGGTCAGTGATGATTTATCACTCGACCAGGTTATAGGTGACCTTGGTGCTACCTTTGTCCAGGCGAAGGACTTTCTTGCCAAGTCTACCAGCACCCTCGGCGCTGTGTACAAGGAGGTGCTCCCACTAGGCGAGGTGCCATCGACTGCTGACGGATTTGCAGGCGTGCTTGGACCGGGGACTTCAACCATGGCGAATTTTGCTCGCGCCCTCACGGTACGCGGCTCGGAGTCCACCCTCAAGCTGATACTAGGTCATGGGATAGAGGGTAACTTCGAGGCGGCGATGTCTGACTTTCCTCGGAAGGCCGGTGGGAAGCTTATCTCTTTGAAGCCTGTTAGCGAGCGAGCCACCCGCCTGGCCAACCTTTTTATGAACACCATGGAACGTCGGGCAACAGAGGTCGCCGCCCGTGCGAGTAGGGCTAGGTCTGAGTCGGTGTCGGAGAAGTAGGGCAGCCGCACTTTTTATGTCTTGTAATTAAACTTATGACCATGCGAGTACGCATGCGCTTTTGCTACCTTTGTATGAACTTAATGTCCTCGTTATGCTTCTGCCTGTAATGTGTGTGCTTTTATTCATCTAAGCTTTGTGATGAGTTTCTCACGAAACTTTTATGATATTTGGAACAGAAACAGCCAGCCGCCACTTCATCTAGTTCGTCACGGCATCGTGCCCCCACTCGATCTCGAGCTCAGGTGTCGAACGATGCCGCAGTAATGCGTTATATGAAGGCTCGAGTCGCAAAAGTGGAGCAAGAGTTGGAGAACACCGCAGCGAGCTGGAAAGGATGAGGGCGAGGCCTGCTTTACCCACCCAACGAGAGGAGTATGTGCTTGGCGAGATGGAGATCGTGAACAGACAGCTCGAGTGTAAGCATGACTGCCTTGATCTTGTGAGTTCACAACCTGTTCCTTTTTGTTCACCCAACTTGTGTTGTTGCAGGTTTTGTTCAAGATTTCCAGGCGGAGCAGGCTCGCGTAGATGAGCAGTTGAACATGGCGACTGACGAACCCACGACTGGCCGTCAGCACTTTCGCTTGGATAAGCACCGAGCACGGATACTCGCGACCCTGCAGGATCGAGTGTGGCGGAGCACTATGCTTCTTGAGTTATGCAGGTCGGCCTTCAGTCGAATCAACCAGATGCTTTTTCCGACTGGGCCGCAACCTCAAGGAATCCACGCGTTGCTCGAGCTCTTCCGGTCGACAGGTTCCATTCGAGGCTTTATCACCCAGAAGCTTGTGGATGGCGCCAACGCAACAATGGCATATATCCGAAGTCAACGTCCAAATCTGCAGCTACGTCCACCCGCGCCTGGATCGTCTTTGTCCCAGTCGCATCTTGACGATACATTCGATCATGCGAGGGTATTGGTTGATTGCTATCATGCTCAACTTATGGGCCCTGTTCTTCCAGCAAAGGACGAACCGGAAGATTAGGGTTTTTCTGTATAGGGAACAGCCCCCGAGTGTAAATTTTGCCAATTGTACTTAGTACATATTTGTTCACTTGTATGTATGCAGCCCCCGAGTGTATCGAGTGGGGTTTATGAAAAACACTTTGTATAGAACATGCATTCTACAGCCCCCGAGTGCTCGAGTGAGGCTGTGAATTTTTACGGTATTTGAAGCTTCAACTCATGTTATTGAGCAACTTTGGTTTATGTATGATTTTGTGCGACCCAGCCCCCGAGTATTCGAGTGCGCCTGGGTATTATGTTTGAAGGAGCGAGAGCTCACGTTTTGAAGTAGCGCAGCCCCCGAGTATCGGGTGAGGCTAAGGTTGTGCGAGTAGTAAACAGGGAGAAATATGAGGAATTTATTGACTATATTCCATTTATGAATGTTAGGCTGCAGGCCGCCTCATTAAAAACCTTCCAGTCCCCTTAGGTACCCTGGTAAGGAAAAGAGCGCGTCTGAAACCTGCAGCCATCCGACATATGAGCCTATTACATTATGCGACTGAGCAATCTAAGCATAGAAACGGCGCAGCTGCGCAACGTTCCAAGGATTATGCGAGAGTTCGCCTGTCTTCGCGTGCTTCAGTCTGTATGCTCCACCACCAATGACCTCGGTGATGATGAAGGGTCCTTCCCATGGAGAAGCAAGTTTATGCACCTTCTTTTGCTTCAGTCGAAGTACCAAGTCGCCAACCTCGAAGGACCTGGTACGCAGTCGACGGCTGTGATAGTTGCGTAGATCTTGCTGGTAGACAGCTGTGCGTGCTAGCGCCGTGTTGCGTGCTTCTTCGAGCAAGTCGACTGCATCTTCGAGTGCTTCATCTGCATCTTCTTCATTGTATGCTTCGACTCTTGGTGCATTGAACCTTACGTCTGATGGCAGGATTGCCTCTGCGCCGTAGACCATGAAGAATGGAGTGAATTGCGTTGAGGCGTTGGGTGTTGTGCGTAGGCTCCATAGCACAGACGGGAGCTCTTCTACCCAAGCACCCGCGGCCCTTTTGAGTGGCACCAGGAGGCGTTTCTTGATTCCGCTTGTCACAAGTCCATTGGCCTTTTCGACTTGGCCATTAGATTGCGGGTGTGCCACAGATGCATAATTGAGCGTGATATCTTGCTCTTTGCAGAAGGATTTGAATTCCTCAGCCGTGAAGTTTGTACCGTTGTCAGTGATGATGCTACTTGGCACACCAAAGCGGTATATGATGGATTTTATGAAATTGACTGCTGTAGTGGCAGTCGAACTTGTGATAGGTACTGCTTCAATCCACTTGGTGAACTTGTCGACCGCCACCAGAAGGTGAGTATGCCCTCCATGGGAGGATTTTTTGAGTGGCCCAACCATATCGAGCCCCCACTGGGCGAAGGGCCAGGCCAATGGTATTGTCTTCAACGCCGATGCGGGTGCGTGCGGCTTTGTGGCGAATTTTTGACAGCCGATGCACCTTTTGACTATGTCCTCCGCGTCTTTGAGTGCTGTGGGCCAGTAGAAGCCTGCGCGAAAGGCTTTGGCTACGAGTGATCGACTGCTGGCGTGATGCCCGCAGGTACCTGCATGAATATCACGAAGGATGGCTTGGCCATCTTCAAATGCTATGCAACGTTGGAACATACCTGATATGCTGCGTTTGTAAAGTTCACCGTTGATGACAGTGTATGCTTTAGATCGTCGAGTGACGCGTCTTGACTCTGTTATGTCTTCGGGTACCTCGCCGCGGAGTATGTATGCGAGGAAAGGTTGAGTCCAAGTTGGCTCGATGAGGAGTACCTCGACTGGCGGGTCCTCTGTGCTAGGTGCTTTGCTCTTGGCTGGTGCGGCTGATGTAGGAGTGCTCGCTTCTTTTTGATGGATCTGTGCTCGATGCGCTCGAAGAAGACACCAGGTGGCACTGGTGCTTTGGTCGCACCAATGTTGGCTAACTTATCTGCTTCTTCATTGCTCTCACGCCCTATGTGCCGCAACTCGCAGCCTTCGAAGCTGCCCTCCATGATGTTGTACAGGTCACGGTAGGCGATCATGTTATCTGCGATTGCATCGCAGGCCTTCATTGTTTGCTGTACCACAAGATTCGAGTCACCGTAGATCATCAGTCGAGTGCACCCGAGGGCTTTGGCCATCCTCATGCCATGGATCAGAGCCTCATATTCTGCTTCGTTATTGGACGGGAACTCGAACCCATTTGTAGGATGTAGCGGAGCTTGTCGCCTTTTGGTGATATGAGGATGACACCTGCGCCTGCGCCTTCGTTTTTCTTTGAGCCGTCGAAGTACATAGTCCATGAGTTGGACACATCTGGTGCTCCTGGGAGCTGAGCTTCGATCCACTCGGTGTGGAAGTCAGGTAAAACTTGTGCTTTGATGGCCTTCGGGTAATCATACTTGATGTCTCTTGGTGCTAGCTCGATGAGCCATTTTGCTACTCGCCCAGTTGCGTTGGGGTTTGTGAGGATGTCCCCGATCCCTGAGGTGCTGATTACAGTGATCGGGTGCTCGGAGAAGTAATGCGTCAGCTTCCTTGAGGACATGAACACGGCGTAGGCCAGCTTTGATAGTGCGGGTACCGCTGCTTTGATGTGGAGAGCACTTCACTCAAGTAATAGACTGGACGTTGTATGCTTTGGGCGTGTCCCTCCTCCCTTCGTTCGACTACCAGTACGGTGCTTACCACCCTGTTAGTTGCAGAGACATATAGGTACAATGGCTCGCGTTCCCTTGGTGCGACGAGGATTGGAGGGCTTGTGAGGACTCGCTTGAGGTCCGTGAAGGCTGCTTCGGCTTCTGGCGTCCACTCGAATTTATCTGCTTTCTTCATCAGTCGATAGAACGGGAGTGCTTTTTCGCCTAGCTTGCTGATGAATCGACTGAGCGCTGCCACTCGACCCGCTAACTTTTGCACGTCATGGAGCTTTGAAGGCCTTTGCATCGTCAAGATGGCCTGTATTTTCTCCGGGTCTGCCTCGATTCCTCGAGCTGAGACTAGATACCCGAGGAGTTGCCCGGCTGGCACGCCGAACGTGCACTTCTTCGGGTTGAGCTTGATGTGGAAGCGTTTGAGGTTTGCGAATGTCTCTCGCAAGTCATCGAGTAGTGTGTTTTCCTCTCTTGTGGTGATGACGATGTCATCTACATAGACCTGGACGTTTCGCCCAATTTGCTTCTTGAGGCAATCTTGCATCATGCGCTGGTAGGTTGCGCCTGCGTTCTTGAGCCCGAAAGGCATTGTGGTGTAGCAGTAGACCCCGAGTGGGGTTATGAACGCCGTTTTCTCTTCATCCTCTTCCTTCATCCTTATCTGGTGGTAACCCGAGTAAGCATCCAGGAAGGACAAGCGAGCGCACCCGGCGGTGGAGTCGACGATCTGGTCGATTCGAGGTAGTGGAAAGTGATCCTTTGGACAGCATTTATTGAGTGCTGTAAATCTACGCACATCCGAAGGATATCTGTGTGCTTCTTCTCTACGAGTACGGGGTTGGCCACCCATTGTGATTTCTTGATCTCTCTGATGAATCCTGCTGCGAGTAGCCTGTCGACTTCGGCTTCGACTGCAGTTCTTTTTGGGCCGGATATGCGGCGCATTGTTTGCTTGACTGGTTTAGCATCTGGAAATAATTGGAGAGAGTGCTCGGCGAATTCCCTGGGAATACCTGGCATGTCGGCTGGACACCATGCAAATATATCCCAGTTCTCACGGAGGAATTCGACGAGCGCGCTTTCCTATGCGATAGGCAGACTCGACGAGACATTGACTGTCTTGGTCGGGTCAGTCGGGTGCACCTGATGCGATCTTGTGTCATTGGTGGCATTGAATGCTCTGTCGACTGCCACCTTTTTGTGTTCTGGCATAAGTGTTCGATCGTTGGAGACCGCTAGATCAGCGAGTGTTGCTTCCATGCCAAACATCTCAGAGATTTTGCTGAATTCTCGGTCAAAGTCAGACTTTTGGAAGTTCCCTTGACTGTGATTACTCCTTTTGGTCCAGGCATCTTCAGCTGGAGGTATGCGTAGTGTGGCACCGCCATGAATCGAGCGAACGTCGGGCGTCCAAGTATAGCATGGTATTGTGACTTCCAGTCGACAACTTCGAACTCAATCGATTCTGTCCTGAAGTGGTTCTTGTCCCCGAACGTTACGTCGAGTTGTATGGTGCCTTCTGGGCTTATTGCTTTGCCTGGGACGATACCGTGAAAGGTATTTGAAGACCTTGGCAGGTTTTCGACTGACCTGTTCATTTTGCGGAGCGTATCTGCGAAGATGATGTTTATGCCGCTGCCACCATCCATGAAACCTTGGACATGGCGTAGCCTCCAATTTGTGCGTCGAGTACCAGAGCAGAGTGCCCTGGACGAACAACCGATGGAGGGTGGTCCTCTCTGCTGAAGCTTATTGCGGTTTCAGAACCCTTCAAGAATTCAGTTACAGCAGGAGGTGACATGACCGCCATGTTTACTTGTCGAGTGCGAAGTTTTTGCTCCCTGTTGGAAGGTCGACCTTTCTGTATCATGTACATCTGCCCTTGGGGCGGAGGGTACTGTGGTTCGTCCACCCGAGGTATGTGCTGTATGGCACCCGCGAGATTTCCGCCTGCGCAGGCTGTGGTGGTGGAGGTGGTGCCATCAGAACAGGCACGTTGTTTGGCTGAGGCACGGGTGCAGGTGCTTGTGTGGCTGCTGCCTTTCTGAGATTTACGTAATCAGTCGCCATTTGGTCGAACTCCCTGCAGTTTCTCATCGAGTGATTGGAGCGCAGTTTTCCGTCGTCCCCCTTGTACAGGTGGAATCTGCAATCAGCATCCATCTTTTCTTCGAATGATCGCTCAGATTGTGCCCGTGACTTGCGCCAGTCCTTCCTCTTGTAGCTATCACTGCGTTGGCCGCGGTCTCGACTGTCCCGACGATCATCTCGACTGTCCCGTCGATCATCTCGACTGTCCCCCGATCTTCGCTTCTGTCCTGGTCATTGCGGGGTGTGGAGAACCCAGCCGCCATGAATTCGGGTCTGTCATCGTCGTAGTGACGTTTTGAACGTTTGCGCCTTCGGTCGTCTCTGTACGAGTCTCTGCGGCTTCGACTGCCGCTTTCATGATTGTCACGGGGTGAGGACCCGCGTGTGGTGCGCGCCATGTCTTCTCCGTCTGCCCACTCAGTCGCGGTCATCAAGAGGTTAGCCACAGAGGTTGGCTTTTTGCGACCGAGTGCTTCTTTGAGGTCCCGCCTGGCGAGTCCCATTATGAAAGCATCCATGGCCATATCTTCTGAAATTACTCCGACTGAGTTGCGTATCTCAGTCCATCGTCTGATGTATGACCTCAGCGTTTCGTCTGAACGTTGCACGCAGGCCCGCAGTCCTCGAACGTTTTTGGGCGCTCACATAGAGGCTCGAAGTTTTTGATGAAGTCATCGCGGAAGTGATCCCACGAGTCGTACTTTGATGGAGGTAGGGCCTTGAGCCAGTCGCGGGCTGTGCCTTCGAGCATGAGTCGTATGTATTGCATGGCCGTGGTGTTTGTACCTCGCTGGCACGCGACAGCCAGCCTGTAGTCTTCCAGCCACCCAGAAGGTTCCTGTCGACCCGTGTACTTGGGCTGTTCAGATGTGAGTTTGAACCCTTTGGGCATCCGTGTCTCGCGGACGCGTCGAGTGAAGCACAGAGCTCCATGTGGCTCAGGATCTCGATCAGAGTATGAGTCGCTACTGTAAGATCTGCGTGATCTGCTCCTGGACCTGCGCCTACGCGAGCCGCTTCTTTCCTTCGAGTGGTGGCGGTGACCACTGTGATTATGCTCTTCCCGACGCGCGTCGACTAGGGCACGGTCTCGACTCCCACCTGGAGTTCTTGGAATTTGGCGTATGGCCTTCGCCGCTAAGGCGAGTGATTTGATCTGCTGGCGATGCAGTTTTGCATTGGGGTCATCAGCTGGAGGTTGATTGCCTCTAGGTATGCTGCAGCGGTGAAGAGGGCACCCGCAGCTGTTTTGGGTACTGGCACTCCCTCTTCGTCGTATGTCATGAAAGAGTTGCCTAAGTTGCGGGTGAGTGCCGCCCTTTCGTCTGGCGAGAGGTGTGACAACCTTGATCTGGGTCTTGTGTCTGCTCGCCCGGTGGAGCTCAGGGAGAGCTGTCTTCTTCGCGCACTCGACAAGCTAGCTTGCTTTTTGCGTTCTTCGAGTGTTGCTCTGACCTGCCGCAGTCGAAGTGATTCCTGCCAGTTGAAGTACTGGAAGGTCAACATCTCCTCTTGTGTTGCGTCTGCTGGCATCATTGTGCACTCCTTGATGACTTTATCTGCTTTTGCTGCCATCTCAGCAGTGATTGTGAGAGTTGTGACTCCGTCCGGCATAGTAACTGTGCACGGGAATTCTGTAGGCCTGCGGCTGGCCGCAGCATCTGATGATTCTGCGGCGATGGCGACGTAAACCTGCTGGGGTATCACCCGAGGGTATGTATGTGTGTCTTCGAGTCCCGTCATGGACTCGACCTCTTCATCGAGGCTCATGTCTGGTCGATATGCCCGTCGAGTGGTCCGTCTGGACGGATCTCGCAGTTGATGCCTTCATCGCCTATGCTCATCTCGGCGTCGACGAAGTTGTTATGAATCTCAGAGTCGAGGTTGTTGTTGTTGGTGCAGATCTCGGAGTCGACGTGGTTGTCGATATGAGTTTCGAGTTCGTCGAAGTCGCTGAAGGAGATCCCGCAGTCGAAACTATCCTCGAGTGAGAGATCGAGCTCGGGATCGTTTGTGCGGTATGCTGATTCGGCCTCCTCGCCCTGAAGTTCTTCAATGAGCTCGTGCATCTCTCGTGTGGACATGGTTGTCGCAGACGAGCAAGCTTGGAGGATCGACGATGGTATGGACGCAGTTGAGGGATCCGCAGTCGAAGGAACCGCAACCGATGGAGCCTCGGGTGCGGAAGTCGCGAGTTGGCGTGGATCCGTCAAGTCCTGCACACCAAGCTTGTTGACGAAAAAATTGAACGAACCAACGGTTAAACCCAAACCTGACTCGAGATCGGAGAAGGCCTCCTGGAATCCTGGCGAGTGTGGCTCGAAATCCATCAGAGGATCCGATGCGCTTTTTGCGGGTGAAGCTGGCGTGTTGCCGTTTGTCGAGTGAGCCGGCGAGTTGCCGTGTGCCGCCTGAGTCGGCGAGTTCTGGTTTGTTGATGCAGCCGGCGAGTTGCCGTTTGTAGATCCGATCGGCGAGTCGCCGTTTTCCGATGGAACCGAAGAAACCGTGAGTCCAGCACTATTCTTTCCCACAGACGGCGCCAATTGACGAGGTGTACCCTCATCAAATCCCATGGTTAAGGACCTAGGGTTGAGATTATGGGGAGAGAACGTGGTAGTACTGGTAGTTTCGTCGGCTGACAAGCAGAGGCAAAGATTTACCCAGGTTCAGGCCCCTCGGGTGGAGGTAAAGACCCTACTTCCTGCCTGTCTGTTATTGATCGTGGGAGATTATGAGGTTACAAGGTGGCTCCAGCGAGACGACGATCTCGCTAGAGCTTTGGTGGTTTGAGTATCGCTTTCCCTAGATCGGCACCCCTCCCAGCCTTTAAATAGGCTGGGTCTCGGGAGTTCGTAACCGACCTAGTTTACACGTAAGGAAAGTCTAAACCGACTATGCCTATGTCTAATCTTGGAGGGTACTCCATCCTCTTGGGCCTCTTGTCTTGGGCTTCGAGTAGGCTCTTCGCTATTGGGCCTTAGTCGTCACGTGCACCAGGTACCCTCATGGTAGGGTATCCGAGATGTATACCCTTGTCACCGCCCTTATCCATTTTGGATGATTTCCATCTACTTGATATTTTCCTATCTATAGTCCAATAATAAGTCAAACACAGAAAAATATAGTTATTACAATAATTTCATTTAAATCTAAAATTCAGCAAGTTCCACATAACGACACGTGATAATTGAATTACTAATTTGCGTTTAGATCATTTTGCAGTTGATCATGAGTTGTTTCATCATGATTTTGTTGATGCATTGCGAGAAAATTAACAAACCCTCTTGCCCTGCCGTGGCTCGGCAAGAGGGACCTGGTAGTCAAACTGCTGATCGAACACCATGTTAAGATTTCGATCACCCCCGATGATCATGTTGTGCATGATAACACGAATATTCGT
Organism: Poa pratensis; assembly: GCA_947311845.1. NCBI lineage: Eukaryota > Viridiplantae > Streptophyta > Magnoliopsida > Poales > Poaceae > Poa > Poa pratensis. The sequence continues at coordinate 28,340,425 of CAMZMU010000063.1, forward strand.
GATCTCCCACATCTTATCTAGCGACCATGATAAAGAAGGGTACCTGACAACCATAGTCCGGGCTTGGAGCACACCAAATGCCCTCTCCCCATCTTTCCAGACACTCTTTTCTCCTTGCAACGTGAGAGTTCGCCACCAAGAGGGTTACCGATTGTCTTCACAAATATCGGATTGATACCATCGGCTAGGTAATACCCCTTTTCGTACTCATTGTCCTTGATCACATAGTTGCGCTCTGGAGCTTGGCCATTAGCAAGTCTTGCAAATATCGGAGAGTGTGCAACATGTTAATATCATTGTGAGAACTTGTCATTCCAAAAAATGCATGCTAAATCCACATATCATAATCTGTCACAACCTCAAGTACAACACTACATGCTCCAAGATGTCGTCCTTTATACATCCCTGCCAAGCGAATAGACAATTCTTTCATTTCCAGTGCATGCAATCAATATTCCCAAACATGCTAGGAAATCCTCTCGTTGCACCTTGTGCAATTAGCCAAGTTGTGTCTGCTTCATTGGTGTGCTCTTAGATAGGTCTCTCCAAACACAGCCACCACCACGTTGCAAATCATGTATGTGGCTTCAAGGGTTGTGGACTCAGACATACAGAGGTGGTAATCCAATGAACCAGGAGCTCCATATGCAAGACACCGTATAGCACTAGTGCATTTCTGAATTGATGAGAATCCAAAAAGCGCGGTACAATCTTATTAGCTTGAAATAGTCATCATAATCTCGAACACCATGAACGATTTTCATGAACAACTTCCTTCTTCATCCTAAAGTGCCGACAAAAATCATGAGCATTGTTTGCTAGTTTCTGTGAAAAATAGTCGTGGAACAGCAGCACATAACCCATTGTACTTAGACGGTTCTTGTTAGCTAGCCAGGATGTGTTGGATCCTCGGTGTTTTGGAGTGGCGTCTAGCTCAGCTTGCGTCTCTAAAATAACGGCGAGAACCATTTGATTCCCTTCCTTGTTGCGTACAAGATCGATGTCCTCTTCTATCATTTGGTGAAACACGATCTCATCGTCGCTATCCATAGCCTACTGAATAACAATAAAACAATGAATCAAATAAACTACTTGACAAACACCCGAACACTTTGCGTGGCACGCGGTACTGAGGAAATGGCGGCGCCGACAGAACGTGCTATGGCGGGGCAAAACGAGGACAGAGAGCGGCGGCTAGTCGGTCTTCATGGTCGATGCGGCCTCTCAACGGTGAGTTGATGGCAAGGCTGTGGCGACGATGGTGTGAATCGGCGGCGAGAGAAAACTGGAGGACAAGGTGAGGGTGGGGTGAATGAACACCGGCCTCCGAGCAAGCCTCCAAATTTGGGGGTGCCGTTGATGCTCTTAGGGGTTGTTTGGGGTGCCAGTGGAGATGCTATTAGCTTATCACCAACTAGAGCATGTCAAGTGGCTGTGACTCACCTAAATTTGATCATCTGTATCTCCGTATAGAGTATCATCTAAAAATATTTCCTTTTAGAGATTTTCAATTTTTCTGTGGAATGTATATTTAGTACGCCTATATTCTCTCCTATATTTTATTAATATCATATGAAAAAATTGTGACCGTGTGAGCATCATGTGCGGTGCACTAGCCGTTTTTCCTTGAGCTGCAGTCTGCAGGGAAAACAGTGACCCAAAATCTCGACATTGACTTCTAATGCCGCCGATCGATCACCCACTCTCTGCACGCGCCCCAAGGAACGGCACATGCATACTCTGTCGATATGGAATGGCCGAAAGGTAACTGTGCTGTAATTATGGAACACTGTCAAAACAGCGTATTACTACACCACACCACCACTATGCCTCGCGGCGTTACAGTTGTCACATGCCATGGCCAGTGTGAAACCGAGAAACCTTTCTTGATTCTTCTGGGTGCCACGCCATGGAGAGAGAGGGAGACTTTCGCCATTAAGTTACAGTAGGGCTGGTCGGTGCCTGGGCTGCCAAGCTCCAAAGGGAATGCACACCTCTTCATTTCTTTTCACAGGGAGAGGCAAGCAGCAGCGCTAGCAGCCAGCCAACCCTACCAAACAATCAAACAGAGCCAGCAAAAGAGCCTGACATCATCATAAGATAGAGAGGAAAGCATCCACCACCGCCAGCAGGGGCCCGCCGGCGTTGAGCAAGCAACGTTTCCTCCACTAACACACGGTGCACCGAGAGAGCAAGAATGATGATGAACCGACGGATTAATTAAGTTCCATATAGAACACGCCTTAACCACCCGATTCATTAAAGCTTTCTAGTAGTATAACAAACGCACCGTACCGTGGAAGTGGAATCCCCTGTTTCGCCTCCGTCTTCTTCTTCTTCTTCTTCTTCTTCTTCTTCTTCTTCCTCTACCGGACAGACAGACAGGGTCCGCCATTATTGCCGCCCTTCCACACGCGTGCATGACCATCATCACACGAGGGCCGTGAGCGGGAGCAGCGTCATTTATACACTCGGCCGTGAGCAGCAACAGCCGCCACAAGACAACACACAGAGAGAGCCAAGCCAAGCGAGTAACAGCCTAACAGGGAGAGGGAGCCGTCAAGAGGAGAGAGAGAGGAAGAGGCTGGTGGTCGATCTCTCGTCCGTCCGAGCGATGGAGCAGTACGAGGTGGTGGAGCAGATCGGCCGGGGCGCCTACGGCACCGCCTACCTCGTCCTCCACAGGGACGAGAAGAAGAGGTACGTCATGAAGAAAATCAGGCTCTCCAAGCAGAACGACAAGTTCCAGCGGACCGCATACCAGGAGGTAAGTGATAATCCTCGCACCCTCTCTCTCTCAATGCATACCTCCACACTCGAGCTGCTGCTGCTGCTGCTGCAGAAGCAGCGGACTCTCCTGAAAATGAATTCTGAAGTTTGCTTTCGCTCGCTGCGCAGATGTCTCTCATGGCGAGCCTCAGCAACCCCTACATCGTCGAGTACAAGGACGGATGGGTCGACGAGGTAATACTGTGTTCCACAGGGCCCAATTCGAGTTGAAATTTGATTGGGATGTTCCTTCCTTCTCTTGGCCGAGACTGAATTTTCGTGTGCGGTTGCAATGACAGGGGACCTCTGTCTGCATCGTCACAAGTTTCTGCGAAGGAGGTGACATGTAAGCTGCTCTTGCTCAAGTTCCGCTCCTAGCCACCTACGCCGCGCATATAGAAATTTCTACGCTTTTCTGTTACTCACCTGGGATTCTTCGCAGGGCGCAGAGGATCAAGAAGGCAAGAGGCGTGCTCTTCTCTGAAGAGGTAAGAACACGCACTAGTTCAGGGTTTACACCCTACCTGCAGGAACGAGCAGCATTTTGTTCAGGATTCAGAAACTTACTGCATGTTTGGTACTATTTGTATCATGTGTAGAGGGTGTGCCGGTGGTTCACACAGCTGCTCTTGGCCCTTGACTACCTACACTGCAACCGCGTGCTCCACCGTGACCTCAAGGTAAAGCTCCCACTCTCCATGGATTCACTTCGAGAGTATTACCAATTTACTCGCAACGTCCTATATTTAGGAACAGAGGGAGTAGTATATATTAGTATACCGTCGTCTGACATCTCCTCGTATCCTGTTGCATTGCAGTGTTCCAATATCTTGTTGACCAAGGATAACAACGTACGGCTCGGTAAGATATATATTACTGCACAAATGCTATACTACTGCACATCTTCATTTCTCAAATGAAAAATATTATAAGATGTGTACTCATTCTCTCTTGATACGAAACAGCTGATTTTGGGTTAGCAAAGTTACTCATGGAGGACCTTGCTTCATCGGTACGGCTCAACCCCTTGCCAATGTATTTGTGCAAATGTAGTTGGCATGACACATTCAGTCACTCAAAATCCCCCGCCACTTGCATATAATCTCACTGAACTATGATATGCACAAGTATACCCAGAATTGATGTAAAACTTTGATTTGTTTTATACAAAAAACTGCATACTAATAAGTTTTGTATGGTTTTCTATCTTCGCTCGCATTTTTTACAACAGTTGAAAGCGAAAAAATGTACATGAGAATAAATGTTCTTGAAAATAAGTAATGCATTTCAGTAGTACATCAACTAATATATCATTGACAGGCTAGACTCCAATTCGCACTTACCAATTTTTTTGGAATTTATATGTTTTCCAGGTTGTAGGAACCCCAAACTACATGTGCCCAGAAATATTTGCAGACATACCTTATGGTTACAAATCTGAGATATGGTCACTTGGTGAGCTCCCAGTACTATTTTTCTTCTTTTGAAATGACCCCTAGTCTTCTGTGACAATGCTTCACAGAACTAAACAGCTGCTCAAAAAGCTTACTTGTCCTTTTGCTCTCAGGTTGCTGTATGTTTGAGATTTTAGCACACCGCTCTGCATTCAAAGCAACAGTTAGTGCTTACACAACACAATTTTTTGATACACTGCTTCAGTTTTCTCTATATAACTGGGCAACTCATGAAAACACACTTTTCTTATTTCTGAAGGACATGGCAACATTAGTCAACAAAATAAACAGATCTTCAATATCTCCAATGCCCCCAGTATACTCATCATCACTGTGAGTAACTCATTTTAAATGATCGCTCAGTACTGCCAATCGACCTTATTTTTACCCACTTAAGCTTTCTTTCCCAGGAAGCAGATAGTGAAGAGTATGCTAAGGAAAAATCCAGAACATAGACCAACTGTAAGTACCAGAAACTTTGTTCAATTTTTTTAACCAAAGGCGCCGACACATTAGTAATATGCAAAGTTAAATGAATTGTTTACAGGCCGGAGAGCTATTGAGGCACCCATATTTGCTGCCATACGTGGCTGAATCGTGCAACTGCTCTCCAATCTACCTTCCAGTAAAGCCCACCAAGAGTAACCTGGGAGACAAGCAGTCAAAAAAGCCAAGTGGCGCCAGAAAGAGAGTAGGCAAAGCCAACGGATCCAATGAAGCATTGCAAACAGCAGCAGAGCAGACTATGCACAGCTCGACAAATTTTTCGGATCCATCAACTGTTGGTACCCAGGATGCCTGCGTTTTGCAAATGTCAGTGGATCCTGAAGCCAGAAGAAACAAAGAACAGCAAACGACAGACGTTTTATCACTTCAAAATACAGAGGAGGACTCGACAGCAACAAGTGATCGACAGATTGATGAGACAATAGGTCTTAAAATGATCAGAACCCGCAGTTCAGTTGAGGCTGCCCCAGCTAACGGTGCAAGTCAAAAGCTCAATGAGGCACCGATACCAAAAGAGGAATTGACGATTGGAGTAGTGCAAGAGCAAATAAATGACGTGAAGACACCACAGTCTTTTCAAGGAACAAAACCAGGCATGTGTGATGTAGATGCCGGTACAGAGGAATCATCACCAGTGAGCACTCTAAAATTGGGGAATGCAGATAGCACACCTGCCGAGTTTGATCATCTGAACGTTGTACAGCAGAGAGCTGATGCTCTTGAGTCACTTCTTGAGATTTGTGCAAAGCTCTTGGAGCAGGAAAGGCTTGACGAGCTGGCAGGTATTCTTAAACCCTTTGGAGAAGGAGCTGTGTCGTCTAGAGAGACAGCAATATGGCTGACGAAAAGTCTGATGACTCCAAAGTTTGGAGGGTCCCCAAAACTTATGTAGTGGAGAGAATTTTACGGTCTTGTGTGCAAGTGAGTGCTATTTGGAGAGTATAACTTCACCGAAATTCATCACTATTCTGACTGAGGCTTGAGTTTTATTCACCTTGATGTATAAGGTTTGCATTACCGCATACATTGTGTGCACTAACTATTCAGTTATCTATTGTATAGTAGCAGCAGCTGATTGTCTGTACTAGTACAAGCTTTCAAGTAATAATGGAGATCATGGCAATTTCAATCCTGATTATTTCTTTAGATAATAATCCAATTATTTATCAGTGTGCAGATGTCTTGTCTCATTAGTCTGAAGATTTTTTTTAATTTCAAACAGGTACTACTAAGATTCAGCTCGCAGCAGCATCTTGTCTGTATTATAGCTGTTTTTTTCCGTGGAGCTGAGCCGAGCCGACCTGGAGACTAGCCCGCACGCTCGCTTGTAATGCAGTCTGGGAAAAAGAAAGAAAAATTGGTGCCTGCTGGGATTCGAACCCAGGTCTCACAGGTGAGACGCACGGAACGAAGCCGTCGTGCTACACCTGTATCTGCGATGTACTAGGCATCTTATTAAGTAATATTAGAACTTTCGTGTCCTTCATAGTTAAATGAAACGGATGGAACACGGGTTTCATGGTGCACTTATTTTTTTTAATGACATTTTAGTGTTTCTGAAAATTCTGCAAAAAAATCATAGACGTTGACAATGATGTATCATACGGTTCTGTAAATTTTTAACCCGAAATATTTTGTATTCCGGCCTACACGAAAATGACAAAATCTGAAATTTTCAAATTTTGCACAGTTCACGTCTCAGGTTCAGAAATTTGTCATTTTCACACAGCCCAAATTACACAATATTTCGCGCTGAAATTTTGCACACTGGTAGAAATAAACATTTTCGACATTCAGGAATATTTTCACATTTTTTGGATCTTAAATACGTCGTTTTGAATACATACATATATGACGCAGGTAACCCTAGCTAAAGGGAGAAGATTTCCATCGTTCTTTGACTTATTAATCATAGAAATTGAGTACCAAATCATCCAAAATTAATTCTAAGAAATTAACAAATTCAAATTAAAATATAGATAAACCCATTTTCATGAATTAATGATTATAGCACTTTAATAAACATAAAAATACAAGACATTGTTTGCATCTTGTATGCTCTCCTCGCGGGAGTATGGGGCTAGGCGTGGCCGGCGGCGGGAGCATCGCGGCATCGCCTTCTTTCCTTGCTATCCTTGTGTGGTTGTAGATACATACATATATGACCTATTAGACATCTGGATGCACCAGACCTGTATAACTTGACCTAGAATTATCAATGTCACGAACAAAGCTTTCATTTTCTTTGCTAGAAAAAACATTTTTTTTTCTTTTTTCGATTGCAAAAAATATTTATTTTTTTGTAAATAACCTACCAATTTTTTTGGCAAAATTGGACCACCCCAATTTTTTTCATTTACTGCAATGGCGTACTAGTCGTTAGTTTTCTAAAAAAAATAAGTAACCTTACAAACAAATGAAGAAGGCATAATCTTGTTAAACCTGAGAAAAAGTTATCATTATTTCCTTGCATTATCAATATAGGAAAATAAAACAAAAACAATATATGCAAAAAGTACCCACCTGGTCATCTATAGGAAAAATAAATAAATAAACAGAAAGTGAAAAAATGCCCACCTGGTCATCAAGGACTAGGGGTCCACGATCCAACCTTGAAATTTACATGAAATCAAAGACAATATAGATCCAAACAATGCAATAAAAACTAGAAAATGTAAACCTTGTAATATAGACCAACTACATGCAACCCTAAAAAATTAGACCCACAACATGCATGCCTCGATCGACATCTAGACCTAAAAAAGATGCAGACCTAAAAATCTAGATCGACGCATGGCAAAGGATAATTTAGACCCACAACATGAAATAAAAGCAATATGCAAAAATAACCACCTAGGCCGAAAACATGCAACCTAGTGATCTTGACCACTAAATGCGATCAAAGCCATATGTAGACCCACAACATGAAATATAAGTCATATGCAAGAATAACCATCTAAACCGAGAATGTGCAACCCTATACCTTTGGCCCCACTAACATGCAACCCCTAAAGGTTTATTTGGTCTCACAACGTGCAAACATAGTTAGGAGTGTTTCATGTGGGTTCATATGTCCCAATGGTGGCAAGATATGGGTATGAGTGTTGCATGTGGGTCCACATGTCCTAAATGTGCCAGGGTCAAGATGGCTAAGGGTATTGCATGTGAGTTCACATGTAACGGTGGAAGATACATACCTATTCAACCTACTATAGACATTTGGAACCACACGCACAGACACTAGACAACTTTACCTGGAACTATCATGTGGGACCTACAACATACACCATAGATATGAGTGATGCACGTGGGTCCACATGTCCCAAAGGTGTTTAGATATGGCCATGAGTGTTGCATTAGGGTCCACATGTCCTAGATGTGCTGGGTTAAAATAGCTAGGGGTGTTGCATGTGGATCCACATGTCCCAAAGGTTGAAAATACATATGACCTACTAAACTTTTGTAACCACGTGCATGGGCACTAAACAGCCGCTTGACCCGGATGTGCTAGCTCAAAATGGATAGGGGTACAGCATGAGGATCCACATGAATCAAAGGTGGTAGATACATATCTATATGAACTACTAGATATTTGGACCCACATACACCAGGCCTAGACAGCTTGATCTAGACCTATCATGTGGGTCCCATAACATGCAACATAGTTAGAAGTGTTGTGTGTGGGTCCACATGTGCCAAAACTGGTAGATATACAACTAGATAGCTGTGAGTGTTGCATGTGTTTCCACATGTGGGTCCACATGTTTCAAAGGTGGTAGATATATACCTATATGACCTACTAGACATCTGGACCCACATACACCAGCCCTAGACAGTTTGATCTAGAACTATCATGTGGGTCCCATAACATGCAACTTGGTTAGGAGTGTTGCGTGTGGGTCCACATGTGCCAAAGGTGGTAGATATACAACTAGATGACTATGAGTGTTACATGTGGATCCACATGTCCGGGATATGCTAGCTCAAAATGGATAGGGGTGCTGCATGTGGGTCCACATGTTTCAAAGGTGATAGATACATACCTATATGACCTATTAGACATCTGGACCCACATACGCCGTCCCAAAACAGCTTGATCTATAACTATCATGTGGGTCCCATAACATGCAACATGGTTAGGAGTGTTGCATGTTGGTCCACATATTCAAAAGATGATAGATACATAGCTATACGATGTACTAGACATATGGACCCACATGCATGCACCAGCCCTAAACATCTTGACTTAGAACTATCATCTTGGTCCCACAATATGCGTGTTGCATCTGGGTCCAAATGTCCCAAAGGTGGTTGATATATAACTAGATGGTTATGAGTCTTGCATGTTAGTGCATATGCCCCAAATGTGCTAGGTCAAGATGGCTAGGGATGTTCCATGTGGATCCACATGTACCAAAGGTGATAGATACATACCGACCTACTAGATATTTTGACCCACATGCACCAGCCCTCGACAGCTTAAGCTAGAAGTACCATGTGGGTCCAACAACATGCAACATAGCTAGGACTGTTGCATCTGCTCGACATGTCCCAAATATGGTAGATATACAATTAGATAGCTATGAGTGTTACATGCGGGTCCTCATATTTCACATGTGTAATGTCAAGATGGCTACGGGTGTTGTATGTGGATCCACTTGTCCCAAAAGAGGTAGATATACAACACAACTAGATAATATGTTGAACTTGTCAAAAAAATCGTCAAGGATGTGCCTAATTTGGTTATACTATATTAGGAAAAAATAATGATTCATTTCTAGAAGGTCAAAAAAAAATCACTTGCTTACAAATGGATCCGTTCTCGCTATGTTTGGCACTCATTTCTGAAGCGGTGATTTTTTGAATTTCGCGAGATGAACACATTTTTTTCTCGGGAGATCAAATTAGGCATGAATGCAATGTTATGCTGCATTTTGGTAATATTTCATACCTTCTTAATTTTGCAATATAAAAATGATGGGAATAATAACAAACTGGCAATTCTGTGAATTTAAAAGTTAGATAATGTCTCCTCAATTTCACTCCATAACTAGATAGGAATTTTTGTGTGTGCGAGAACTACATAGGAATATTATGATCACCTCTAACATTTTTCGAGTGGCCCCAGTGCATACTATCATAGATTATTGACGAACCCGGATGGTCTGTCTCGCGTGCGACCGACGTCGAATTGGGTAGACCAATTTGATTTGCTCATTGAATGTGTAAGAGTGTAAGGATAGGCCATACAAGCACGTTAGAAGCTGAAATAGAGTCTTAGTTGTCGCCAGATTCGTTACACATGTCAAAATACCCTTTTTCGGCACATTAGTAATATCTTGGACTTGTAAAAAAAAGTGAAAAAAATGAGTTGCTTCGAGGAGGTCAAAAAAATAACTTGCTATAATTATCAAGTTTTCCATAAAAATGGGTTCATCTATATGTTAATTTCATATTGTTAATTTTTTAGAATTAATTTTGAGTGATTTTGGTGCTCAATTTCAAAATCAAAGAATGGTGGTCTATGTATAGCTACTTAGCTAGGACACCCCATGACCGCACCGAGTACCCGGCGCACACACCAAGCACGACACACACACGCGCGTCACGCGCCGCTAGTTCCTGGTCGTCAGTCGTCACCGATCTTAGTCGCCGTCGTCTGCCGTCTGAAGTTTGATCCTTTTCCGTCAGTTAACGTCGCCCGATCTTTTTATATGGCTTATGATTCAGTTCCCATAACAAACCCAGCCGTGGCCCAGTGTCTGTCCTCCCTTTGCTGCGCCTCGTAGACCCAGGTTCGAATCCCACATTCTACAAATTCTCTTTCATTTTTCCGTCTCGCGATCTCAGACTCATTATTTTCCGGGCTTGGCTCGCTCGGCTCAATATTTAGCCGAGCCGGTTATACTAACCGTATTATACATTTAACACGAAGGGTTATCGTGCAATCTCAGCCGTTCTTGTGTCTAAGGGAGAAGGACCGAAGCGGAAGTCAAAAAGGATAGCTTTAGCCCTCACCAAAAATTAGAAGAAGGGAAATACTACCCCCGTCGGTATATAGATGCCATTTTGTACACTGACACAGTCTCCAATATGCATCTTTGAGCATTAGTTTTTTTCTTATGTTAGTAGAAAATTATATAATATTATGAAAACATTTTTCATGGCAAATTTAATGGTACTGTTTTCACCTTATCAATCAAAATCTATTTCTCAATATTATGAAGACACATCTAACACCCTAAATCCAATTCAAATTTCGCATGTGCATATGAAATGAAGTTCTCATGAGTATGAATATATCATGTAAAAAGAAGAGAAGCGGCCCTAACACCCTATAGCCAATTCATACTGCTTATGTGCATATGAAATAAAGTTCTCATGAATATGAATATATCATGTAAAAAAGAAGAGAAGCAGACAGCAACTGCCCTCACCTAGAGAAAATTTATGTCAGTAAGGCAGTAATATTGCCCCAGAATTTATTTTGTTGGGGCTACTTCATGCATACTATGCTCCAGTGCAGTATGCAGCTGTGGAACTTTCCTCCTAAATAATGGCTCAAGACGGAACGATGGAACAACACGCAGCCACCGTTTAATGTCATACATCTCATTCCAGGCTTGCAAAATTTAATCAACGTTGAGGCCCAAACCTATGAGGCAAACAGGATAATATTAGAAAGGGGTGCTCCAATATATTTGAGCTTTCAGTGGCATATTCTGAAACATAAGAAATTCAACAAAGTAAACAAAGTTTTTTCAGAAAAAGCAAAGTACACAATGTAAATTAAAAACTTAAATGTTTTCACAATATTAGTGACATTCGAGTCACATTATAAACTCAGCATTTCACCAAAACAACTAGTGAACGACACTTGTAATAGAACAGCTTACTGTACACAAGTTTCCTCAGAAATGATCTTCAGTGCTAGAAACATCTTAAAAAAATAATAACAGTTTTTTTTCGAAATGGGGAGCATGCCCCGGCCTGTGCATCGAAACGATGGACACAGCCGAAAACTAATAACAGTTGCAATGGTACTAGGTGAACTTCCCTAATAATAAGTTTCAGAGATCAGTTTAGCGTGATCAAAGGGAAAGTCGGCATCACAATGTTTATATTGAGTGCAATTTCAATTTTCTCGAACAAAATAAACAGTATAGTTTCCTCGGCCTCAGGAGTCAGAAGATAATAACACGGTGAACTAGAGAATAAACAAGTACATAATATTCGCAGATTCATTTGCACAGTGGTTTTTCACCAACACAGCAATGTTTGTAGCGTGAGCTTTTCAATTGCTGCCATCAGACAATCCTCCCACATTGGAAGTGTTAATTTAAATTCCAGAACTGAAGGCTCATACAGTAGCACACCCCCAAAGAATATTTATCCGAGACCTCATATTGGAAGCCTGTTCAGCAGCGCCATCCGTGGATATCTCTTTGATATAACACACATGTAATTAGCTAGTACAAACACAATTTGCGCAACAGGAGAAACAACACGTCAACATAGCAGATATATTCTCTAAAAACCAAACAAGACACAATGATACTACTTGGCAACACTACACTTGAAATGTTTATTTGACAACGGAAAAAATATGTTGGATTCCGTTGCTCATTCGAAGAAAAGCTGCCAAAAAAAAGTGACGGTACAAATGATAGCTGGGAAACACAACAAATTGGCCGGAGCAGTCACCACACCTGCTCCGAGCAAATGACCTGGTAATGTTTTCCATCCAAAAACAGAAGGATGAATGGATGGAAAACAAAAACACACTGCTAGTACCCGGCGGAACTCCAAACTCCATTGGTCCACGATTGGTGTGGGACCAATGTAGATGGCAGGGTATTTCAACCTTTAATTAAACATTTAATGAGTGCAATATACATGGGCACAGGTAGGAGACATAAATCTCTTCCCGTTCCCACCTAGCTACTCCGAGTCCGAGGTGGACGGTGGCGGAGCACCTCTCTCTCTCTCTCTCTTCTCAAAAACTCGTATTCTCTCTTCCCAAAGTCGAGGCCGGAGTTGAGCAGCAGCTTGTTAATGTTGTGCACAGCCCTGTCGTCCACCTCCTGCGCCCCAAACTTGATCACCTGCAGAGTGTCCAGCGAGATGTCGGCGACGGCCCAGGTACGTCAGAGGTCCTCACGAAGTAGCTCTCCCTGGTCGGCATCAGCAGGGCGTCCTGCAGCGCGCCGTCGTAACAGCCCGCGACGCCCGTGGACAGCACCTCCAGTGTGGCCGGCCTGGACACAATGTTCGAGAACACCGCCGCGTAGGGGTTCTGTTCACATGAAGTGCAGTCACAAATTTAGATCGATCAATCACATAGAGGGAAAACATGGTGCACGGCGATGATTGGCTACTCACGACGTCCATGATGATCTCGACGAGGCTGACAGGGGTCATGATGGTGACGGCGGCGTCGCGAGTGGCCTCGGAGATGAGCCCGTACTGCCTGGCCCAGTGGCGGAGCTAGAGAAAAATAGGAGCCTGGGCGGGCCGTAAGCTAAGTAAAAAAATCGAAAATCGCAACCAGATATTATATATATAACACAAATATAACTATCGAATTGAAAAACCATATATTCATGATAGTTTGGAAGAGCGTAATACATAAATAAAAGTATGAAAATATATCTCACGAAACAATATGAGACACGAACAGCAACAGAGATATCCAAATATCCATTGAAACACCCAAAATAGAACCTGCAAGATTAAAAAGGAAAATAAGAATTACTACTTCATAGAGTTGTAAAGTTTTATTCAGATTAGAAAGCATGACACATACCATTAAAACACTAATAATGCCTCGGCAAAACCCCTCTACGAGACTTGAAGGCATGAAATCGTCGAATAATAACGACATCATCAAGTGATTTGAATATCTCCCGCTCGGTGTAACATATCATCAAGTGATTGAACCAATCATCATTTATCTTGTTGCGCAACTTGGACTTGATAATTTTCATTGCCGAGAAAGCCCTCTCAACAGATGACGTTGACACCGGCAATAACAAAGCCAACTCAATGAGCCTGTAAACCAATGGAAACACCAAGTGCTTTTCGGTTTCAACCATTTTTGCAGCCAAACTTTCAACATCTTTGCAAGCAGAAAAGGCAACATGATTTCTCAAGATTACTGCCATTTGTTCCTTAACAGATACATCTCGTGACTCGTCGATAAGCACTAAGAACTTTTTATTGCCAAGCTCTCCCATAATCAGCACTGAGAGCATATTCAGCAACTTGTTTCCTAAGAGCGGGATCACATAAAATTTCAGCGGGATTAAACTCATTATTGTTGGTAACGTGAACCGGTGGATCTTGTTCTGGCTGCTCAACATTTGCATTTTCAGTCCTTGCTCTAGGGACCAAAAATATCCTCATATCTGATATTTAGAAATAGCTGAGATTAAAATTTTAGGATTTGGAATAATAAGTAAATAGCAATGCTCAGAGTTAGAGTCTACACAGAAATAATACTTTTCAAGTGCGAAACCAATTTTCTTTAGTCAATCCTTTTGGAATCTCCAATCCCAATTTCTGTATCACTGCAGTCTACAGTACAAAGTGCAAACCATTAGTATTAGTATAAGACCCCCAAAGGCCAAAGCAGGGTACCAAATTATATAAATTCAATCAACTCGGGACTGGACGAACCAAGGAGAAGAGATGCGCCGGCTGCCGAATCGTTGTCGTCGGAAGGAGCTACGCCCTGCGCCCGTCGCCGTCGAAAGGAGCTGCGGCCTGCGAATTGACCGATCAGATCAGCCGATCTGAACTGCAATGCCTGCGACGGGAGATTGGGAGTCTAACCGTCGAGGAGGCGTCGATAGGAAGAACCTGGGGCAGCTGATTGATCGATCGCTGCAGGTCATTCACGATTCTGATTGTGTTAGAGGGCTGAACAAGAAAATTAGCTGGCCTGTTGGGCCTTGTAGCACCAAGTAAGGACCAACAATTATTTGCCCGGGCAGATCACGATGGAAACCAGCTGAAAACTTAGCTACGTATGTATACGGGGTATACGGCCACTGGCGAGCGAGCCCGGGCAGCTGCCCCGGGTCGCCGGGTACTGTCTCCGCCCCGGGCCCGAGCCCGCCGCGGGCGCGTGTACTCCTCGTCCAGCGCCCCATCCGCCGTCCATAGCGGCGCGTCCATCCGCGTCATCCGGACCAGCTCCTCCATGGTCGCAACGGCCAGCTCCACCACCACGCCCTGCTTGTCCACGTCCTCACCGGCGGCGCCCCTCATCGCCGACATCTCGGTGGCGCCGAACACGTCGACGCCGTAGACCCCGACCGTGACGCTGAAGGCGGGGTTGAAGAGGACGAGGAATGGCACCATGGGCGTGCCGACGCACTTGGCGGCGAAGCCGGAGATGCAGGCACGCGTTCTCCACGCGCAGGTGGTGCTCGTCGAAGGACATCTCGCCGAGTGCCGCAGTTGGGACAAGACGCGCTGCGAAGGCGAAGGGTGCGCTCGATTTGTCGTTGAGAAGAATTAATTTCTGGTCCCATTAGCATTAATTGTTGCCCCCATGAGTATGTATTCCGGTTTGTATTCTTAGTTAGATTCAGTAAAACGTTTGCTGTTACCGCGGGGACGCCTCCACGTGGTCCAATGAAAATTGGGAGTCTGCCAGGAGCATATGCCGCCCGGATCATCCGAACATTTTCCAGTACTGATACTTCTTCATGCCATAGTGAGCATATCTAGAAGTTCACTAGCCTCCTAAATATCAAATAACTACTCATAGCTAACTATAGTTACTTAAATAGGTCGATAAAGCACCAGACTTACTACCCCACGTCGCAATTGATCTACTACGGCTTCATGTTTCCTCTGTGTTGCTGAAGAGCAGGGTCGCCAATAACACACTTGTCCAGGTGCAGGTTTCCGTCATCCAGTGCTTCAAAATCGAGCTCCCAGAATCTCTCAGGCTTGTTGGCAATGTCCACCAGATAGGGATCACTAGCAAGGCTACCATAGGCTTGTTGACCAGTGCCACTGCAAGAACTTTGTAAATAAGCATCCACGCCCCAAACTTGATCATCATCTGCATCGACCAGTTTGCCAGCCATGGCGCGTGAAACCATCCCCATGTTGTCCGGTAACGAAACGAGGCAATCAGCTTCAGAAGATGTACCATCCATTCCTGGCCACATCACAGTCTTTCCCTTGGACCTGTCAACTGTGGAATCTTGGCAATGAGCAGTACCAGAAGATGGAGGCCTTCCCAGCAGCTCAGCCCCGGTACTGAGACCAAGTTCATCTTGCGTGTCGAATCCCTGGACCAAAGCCCCGATGTCCTCCGGTGCTTGGACTCCGTCGAGCCCAAAGTTGCCTGGCAGCATGCCACTGCTGAGGTCCGTGTCTTCCAGAAGAAAATTCTGCAGATCTGCAATGGCGTCATGTGCAATCGGATGTACAGGGGAACCTGCAGGGAGCTCCAAACCACTCTCTCCGGTACACGGCGAGCTGGAGACTCCCGAGTCTGTGCTGCCATGTGGTGCATGCTTCAGGAACTTCCTCTTCACTCTGCCGGAGTCGATCTCCTCCCTTCTCTCCCTGTGCATCTTGAGTTGCCTCAGGAAATCTGGGTTCTGAAAGAGCTTTGCCAAGAAGGACACCACCTGCTTCTGCCGGTCCTCCGCTGTTTCCAGCCTCTGGTTCAGTGTGTTCATATGCTCAATCGTCCGAGTGTGCTCCTTCTTCAGCCTGGCCACCTCCTGTAGCAGGACGTTCTTCTCTCTTCTCAGGGATTGGAGTTCAGGGTCCAGAGTGGATACACCAGAAGAACAAGGCTGTGTCTTCCTGAAGATAGATGAAGCAGGCAGAAGGCTGCTTTGTTGCGTTGGCGAGGACCGGCGCCTGACAATCGTCTTCAACAAATGTTTGCTGCCCCGCAGAAATCCCTCGTGGGCAAACTCCCATCTATCAGCATGAACCTTGCGAAAACCCTGATAAATATGAAAAACAAGATGTTAAAATCCTTACAGTGACCAGGAAAAAGGGCAAACGGAACTTGCAGGAAATCTCATTATAACTGTTCATAACAGTACAATCATAAACTCAGTCAAAATGCCAAAAGTTCAGTGATATTGTTATTATCATTCAGACATAAAGCCTAGTATTAAGATAGTAGTTTCCACCTATAAATGAGCAAAGTCTGAACTTCTAAAGAACCAACAGTTGATGTGCTCATAACATGACTGTATAGTGTATTGGGGCGCAACCGCCGATAAACCCAACACATGCAAACCTATCAGTTAAGCCCCCTTTTTTACTCTTTTAGATGATCTACCCGCTATTGGTCCTAGTCCAGATTTTAAGCCTTTTTTTTTTTGAAACAAGGGGCAAAAGATTTGCCCCATTTTCTTTATTAAGAGAGAGTTAGGCCATAGTGTTCGGGCAACATAAAAAAAACATTACAACAAAGGATTACTCTCCCGGCATTAATTCTCCAAGACGTTTTGCCCCCGCAATCACCCACAACTTCGCCTCATTCTTGATCTTGGAGAAGATGCTAATAGACGATGTGTGCTTGTTACGGAACACACGAGCGTTCCGCTCGTTCCAAATTTCCCAAGAGATGAGGAGGACTAGGGAAGTCATTGCCTTGCGGTTGATCATACCGACACCGGACATATGTCGCCACCAATCCTTGAGGGAAAGATCCGGCCAAGGTGAGAGATCAAGGTGTTGTAGCCCGAGCCAAACTTTTAAGAGGGTCCAAATCCGAGTGGTGAAACGACAATGGACTAGGAGGTGAGAGGCCGATTCGGGCACCCTTTTACAAAGCGGGCAAAGACCACAATTTGGACGTCCCCGATGCGCCAAACGATCCGCCGTCCAAATACGGTTTTGATTTTAAGCCTATCAAACAAGACGACACCGAAAGGATCTAAACCTGCACAGTGACAACATCCCCCTCCCAATCTTTTTTGAGAGTACAACACATGAAGGAACTGAACATTGTCTAGATTAACAGAATCAAAGAACTCTACTCATCGATTGAAATAAGCTGCCTTTTGATTGGAAAAAAAATGAAATAAAGGCCGCGGGTAACTCCCCATTTCGAAAAAAAACTGCTTTCTGAATTTGAAAAATGAAGTGCTTAAGTCTGAGAAATATGATAAAATACGAGTAGTAAAGCTGCACTAGACCAAACCTGTGAAAAGAGGGACAGAAGAAGAAGGCATGGCCACACATAGCAGCAAAAGACCAATAAACATTGTGCAGCATTTGGCAGCGGAGGAGAAAACGAATTTGTAACAACAACAACTACAAATGCGTGTACATATGTGGATCGCGAAGCTTACCTTCCAGCGCGAATCCGGGAATAATTTAGCTTCTTGCCATCACAGGATCAATTCCTTAGGATTATTTCAGTGATGATGTATTCATGTTAATCCAATTCTTCGGTGCAAAGACCAAATTCTCATCAATTGCGGTCACAGGAAAGAAAATCCAACGAAAATACGGAGCAGAGTTTACAAGTTTTGGCAGTGCACCACCAGATCAAAAGAACACTGGTTTTAGGCCGGTTTCCTTCTAATTAACCGGCCAATTCCCACTTTTCTTAATTAATGAAAATGGCAAGTCTTTTGCCTCGGTTCAAAAAAAAAAAATCAAAAGAACAGAAAGATGAGAAGCAACAGAGCACCAACAGTACAGAGCACCAGAGCAGAAGCAGAGCACCAACAGTGCAACCAGAGCAGAAGCAGAGCACCGGAGAGAAGCATAGTATCTCAAGAACAGAGGACGACGTCATGCAGGAAAAAAAAGAAAAAGTAATGGATTGAATACGATAGGATACGCACATATGTGTTGAGCTGCCTGACGAAGCTGGAGAAGTTGTTGTGCTTGAAGTTGTGCGGGAGCACGTCGCGCGCGAAGGTGGAGGGGTCCCAGACGACGAAGCTGTTGCCGGCGCGGCCCCAGGAGATGACCGCGTCCAGCTGCGGCTCGCTGACCAGGTCGTACGTCTTGGAGAGGAACGGCGGCAGCTGCGGCCCCTGCAGCAGCGCCTCCAGCGGGCGCGGCGGCGGCTCGCCGGACGGAGGCACCGCCACCGAGAGCGGCGTGATCAGGCGGTGGTTTTGGCTGAGCGCGACGTGGTGGGAGCTCGGATGCGAGGTCGGCAGGTGTTGCAGCAGCGGCTCCGTCTCGAACTTGGGCTCGAGCAGCAGCGCGGCGTCCATGGAGGCGGCGGTGGTGCAGGTGTGCGTGTGCGCGTGGTCCATGAAACGCGGCGCGCGGGGTGGCCGCGAGGCGGGGAGCGGGAATGGGCGGGGAGGGGCGAGGGCGGCGCGGGGTTTATAGGCTTCGGTGGGAGTGAAGCCGACATACTGTTGACGGCGACGCGTGCACCGCGTTGGCGTTGGAGGAACCGGATAGGGCGCGCCTGACGACGTTTGACTGACCGCCGTTCAGTTCTTCGTAGGGTGGTCGGCAAGCCCGGCTGGAAATATCTGGCCCACAGATCAAGGCGGTGCTGCGGGTGCGGGCACAGTACCGGAAATATCTGGGATTCTCGGGTGTTGCAAAGGAAAGCGAGCCGGACTTTTGCTTAGTGGCGAAGGAGGCAGGAGATATTTTCCTTTGCTTTTCGCTTCTTCCCCGTCACGTGCCTGTGTAGGTGGGTCGTGTCGTGTCAGTGAGTGGAGGGGGAGTCGGTGAACTGAACTGCAGATGTGGTGATCCGGATGCGGTGGGAGAGATGAGAAGGAAACCGTGGAGGCGGCACCGGTTTGTACTACGCAAGACGATTCGACGACACGTGTGTGCTGTGTGCTAGTACCTACTCCATCCCTTCCATTTTAATTGATCTACATATGGATGCATCTAGACACGTTTTAGTGTTAGGTACATCCATATCTAGATATATGTGAGTCAATTAAAATGCAACGGAAGGAGTACTTATCATGTCTTCTCTTACTCTCATTTTTAAAACTTACTCTCATTTTTTTTAAAGATCCAGCATAGCATTTCATTGCTAAGCAGAGGAAAACTTATATAGATATCGTCCTGACGAAATTAAATCTGGAAACAAACAAAAAGGAAAGGAAAAAAAGAGACCATGGTGCCATCCTTGTGACACAGATTCGACACCGCTGCGAAGCAGAACTACGATCTGCCTCGTGGAACCATAGTAGCCACGCATCCTAGGACCGCCTCCTCACCTTACATCCATCGTCCCCGGCATCCACCGCCTAGACCCCATCACCGCCCCACATGACCGCCGCGGACCCAGCGCACATCGACAGATTAGAAACTACAATGCAACCCCTCCAAGAAGGTACCGGTGTGTGCGTCACCGTTGCCCGCTCCAGAGTAGATTAGGTTTTCACCCAAAGAGACTTGACACTCACGTCGGCAGAGGATCACAACTCCAGAACGACGCATTCAAGAAGGAGAACGAAACCCTAGGGCGTCGTGCGAGGTTTTCACCTGGAGAGCAATCTCGACAGCCAAGCCCGAGGACTTGGGCTAAGGAGCAGCAAGCCAAGCGTCGTGGCTCTGACGCCGACCACCGATTCCATCCGCATGTCGCGGGGGCCACGTGCATGCGGGAGGCTAGAGCCGCCCCTCCCGCACCACTGCAACCTACCCAGGGCCGCTGCCCCGCTTCATTCTATCGGTAGTGAAGCTATAGGACGCCATGCTACCTGATGCAGACACAGACATAGGCCGCAGCCCCGGCTTCCTCGCTGAAGAGACCACACAGCCACTACGCCTGTGAGGGCGCCCCAACCTCTTGCAGCATAACCATCCAAACCACCGACGAGCTGCCCATCCCACAAGTCCCATCACTCCTAGGCGCACAGGAAGCAGGACAACACCACCGTGTCTGAGAACTGGAGACCGGCGCGACGCACCACTGGCCGTGGCCCACCCGGCCCCAAATCGGGCCCACACATCCCCGTAACCGCCTGCTGCAGCGCCGAGAGCCACCGATGCCACTCCACTACGTTCGTCTCGTCTGAATCCAAGCCTTACACCGTTCCTCTTCGCTGCGCCATCGAGAAAGACGACAACCGCAACGACCACCAGCTCTGGGGTCGCTGCCCCAGCCTCCAACTGCCGACACTCGACCTACGCCTCCTAGCTGAGGTTGCCATCGATAGGTGTCTAGGTTCTGAGCTCACGGTGTGGAAGATGGGCTTGCTAACACATGGAAATACTCTTTCAAAAACAAACACAGGCAAATACATGTACTTAAGGCCTGCAATTTGAGCCATGGGTAAATCCACCCATGGGCAACCGACCCTAATGGGCAGGGTATGGGTCGCTATCTGTGCCCATGGGTCTTGCCCTTGGGCGACCCGATTAGTCGCGGGCAGGGTATGGGTCTAAGTTTGTGCTCGTGGGTCACCCGATGAGTCGCCCGATTAATATAAATATTTATTCAACATAATTTGAATCGTACACTTGAATACTGGGGAGCTCCTATTCGGCGCATGTACTGTGTCCGGTACCACACGACGCTCACGTTGAACTTTGGTGGGTCGTGGCCCATGACGCATCGCTCGCCGGTTTTAACAGCTCCCTGGCTTTGTTTTTTCAGTTATTTATTCGTTCCGCTTTTCTGTCGGGTACAAAAAATATCCGGTTTTTTCAGATAATAACATTTTAATTTTTTTGAACGTTTTCAATTTTGATTTGAATTTTTTTTTTCAAATTTGAATAATTTTCACATTTGAATAATTTTAAAATTTGAATTTTTCTCTCATGTGAACAATTTTCACATTTGAACAAATTTCACATGTGAAATTTTTTCACATTTGATTAATTTTCACATGTGAACAATTTTTAAATTTAAACAATTTTTAAATTTGAATAGTTTTCAAATTTGAACAATTTTCACATTTGAACAATTTTCTAAAACTCAACATTTTTTATGCTCTTTTACATTGTAATTCATTTTTTATCCCACTTTTCTTTGTACTTTGATAATTTGGCCCTGGCAGGCTGCCAATGACAAAATTGCCCTTTTGGTTGTTTTCTTGGATCGAGCCGAACCAGTAGCGCTCGTATCTCCCGACACAGATATGGAGAGCTTGCGGCGGCTGCGTTGTTCCCCAACGATCCTCTGCCCCCTGACCTCGTCCTCTTTTCGGTGCTCGATTCTCATGACGACAGTCACGAACGCCTCAGTGTTGAGTGTTCGGCCATCGCCTGAGACATCGAAGCTGACAAAACACATCTAGGACCCATGCTTGGGCGGCTCCGGCACCGCCCTCGAGCACATCTCTTGCACGAATGCGCCTCGACACCGCCCGCCGCCTACAGTGGCGCTGCCAAGGGAGGGAGCGGGAGACTCACAGGGAGAGGTCGACGCAGTTGGAGTTGGAGGCTGCTGGAAGCGTTCGGAGTTCGAGGCGGCCGGAAGGGGTTCGTGTGTATAGGTGGAAGCGCTGGGGTTCAGAGAGAGAGCCGAGGTTGAGTGGGAGAGCTAGGAGGATCTCGCCGGACTTGGAGGGAGCAACAAAGCGGCGATAGGACGAGCATATCCTCTATTGAATAGATGGGGAATTATCGTCTGGAGGTGTTGCCTCACGTAATCAACTGATAATAAAAAGATTAAAGAAAAATAAGAAGGGCAAATAATCAAAGTCCCAAATCAGTGAGGCAAATTTTTTAATGTAAGAGGCAAATAATCAAATCCCAAAGTAAACATGGCAAAAAAAAAAATTCCCCCTCTTTTTAGGGTGTGAAAAAAATCCTTAAAAATAGAGAGCTCTCGGTGCTTGTGGCCCCAAGTTTCAGGTTGTGAAAAAAATTCTTTTCTGCCTGGTATCGGGCGCTTGGCAGCTGTGTGGTGGGTTGCGCAGAGAGAGGTTTTTTTATCATGGACTCAATCGTACACCATCATGTTATTAATATCCATTCACGTTGGGAATACTAGATATACGTTATGTTCATGACGTGAATTTGTAGGGCATAAAAATAAGCATACAACTTTTTATTATATTATTAAACAATGTCTGACAAAACAAATACATTTAGTCAATCAAAGCCATCTTCCTAGCGATATGTGTTGCAACACCTAAAAATTATAATCGGATGGTCCTGGTAGCTTCAAGTATCCTAACCTCACACCAACGCACGCCATTTAAATCGGAGGCCTCACGAAACCGACCAAAGGCGAGCCGGGTGAAAGGACACGGATGTCGCCTAGAGGGGGGGGGGGGGGGGAGGGGGGTGAATAGGCGATTAAAATTCTTTGCGGTTTAGGCTTGAATAAATGCGGAATAAAACTAGCGTTTAATTTATCAAGCACGAAACCTAAACAAGCTAGGTTAACCTATGTGCACCAACAACTTATGCTAAACAAGATAAGCAAATATGTGATGGCAAGATATATTACTTCAAGCTCGATGGCTATCACAAAGTAAATAGCATAAGTAAGAAGCTCGGGTATAGAAATACCGAGGCACTTGGAGACGATGATTTATCCCGAAGTTCACTTCCCAATGGCACACCGTAATCTCCTTCGTGCCTCCACCAATGCGGAGTGCCACGAACCAATATGGGACACTTGAGGGTGGTCACCGAACCCGTACAAGGATGAGGCACACTCCACAACTTAATTGGAGGCTCTCACCGAATTCCCGCGGCTCCCAAAGCCACAAGAATCACAAGGTTGGGGCGCGACTCCACAACTTAATTGGAGGCTCCCAACTATCCCGCGAGCCACCAAAACTCCGAGATCAACAAGGACCGTCTAGGGCACCCCAAGTACCCAAGAGGACAAGCTCTAGGGCACCCCAAGTACCCAAGAGTAACAAGCTTCTCAACTTCGATTTCCACGTATCACCGTGGAGAACTCAAACCGATGCAACCGATGCAAGAAGGCAAGACCACTAGAAGTGGTCAAATCCTTCACTCCCAAATCCCACCAAAACAACTAATGCTTGTGGGGGGAGAAGAGAGGAAGAACAAGGAAGAACTCAACAAATGGAACTTCAAGATCACGATCTACTAGGTTCCACTCACTTAGAGGAGGAATGGATTGGATGAATATGTAGATCTAGATCTCCTCTCAAATTCCCTCAAAGATATGCAAGAATCATGGGAGGGATTGAGAGGAAGGCAAGCTTTTCCAAAGGTCAACAATGGAGGAGAGAGAGGGGAAAAGCTAGCTCAAGGGGTGAGAGAACCGTTGGGGAAGAAACCCCCTTAAAAAGGTCCTCTCAAAAATCTGCCCGTTGCAGACGAAAAAGGCCGCAGCGGTAGTACCGGGCCGATCCCGGTAGTACCGAGCCGCGTTGACTCGAGGAAGAACGAAGACCAGTCAGCGCTCCCTAACTCGGCGCGCAACGGTAGTACCGGACCACTTGGCCCGGTAGTGCTCCCTTCCCGGTAGTACCGCGCCACTACCGGGGCAACTACCGGGTGAAAACTTCGAGAGGCAGAGAGCCATCCGGCGATGCGGTACTGGGCCCGGTACTGGCAGCGGTAGTTCCGCAAGGGGTCACCCGGTAGTACCGGGCGAGGGTCGGTACTACCGGCCTACGAAGAAACTGCAGAACTAGGAAAAGAGAACCGCAATAACTTTTGCAAGGAAGCTCCAAACGAGATGAATCCAATTCTGTTGGAAAGGTAGCGACAAGAGCTTTACTACACATGGGAAGGTGTGGACCCTATCTCGAAGGTGGACCGATAATATTTCCAACCAGAAAACGCAACAAGTTTTCCATACGAAATCCGTTTTCGGAGAACTTGGGCTTGTCATGAAGATCACAACAAGCACCAAAACCCAACAAGGAGAAAATCCAAATAAGAACCAAGAAAGATGATGAAGGCAAGTATGCAAAGGTTTGAGCTCTCTCCAACTGATACGCTAAAGCTCAATCGAGAGCCCCTCTTGATAGTACGGTATCTATCCTATAACCCAGTCTCCCAACTAGTACCATGAGACCGGTAAAATAGAAACCCTATCATACCTTTACCTTGCGCATTCCACTTGAGCTAGATGACGTCGATCTTGATCTCTTCAAGTGGACCACCTTTCTTGATTGCGCTTCGCTTGGTGAAGACCCAAACATTGCTCCCCCATACTCCACTATGGGAGAGCCTCTCTTAGGCACATCTTCACATGAACATTATCTCTAAATGGGTGGCAAGCTTCAAGCCTAGGATTTCTTCGAGATGCTCCTCTTGAACTTGCGCTTCTCAACATTGATGACGATCACCACTTTACGTCATCGATCATGGGCCATATGAAATCTTCATTTGATGCAAACCCATAGAAAGATACTTGATCAACCTTGTATCTTTTCTTCTCTTTTCAATAGATGATGTCTTGAAGATAACCATGAATGATCACATAATTCTTTTCTTCAAGACATACTTGCAATATGCTCAACTCTATGATCTTGATGCCAAATACTTCATTATATCAATATACTCATGGCATCAACCTTGAATCCAACATATGGAGTTCAAGCATGGTATATGGACAAACACTACAAGTAAAACTCAATGCAACCATTAGTCCATAGGGATTGTCATTAATTACCAAAACCACACATGGGGGCGCCATGCCCTTTCACCGGGAACATAAACCGATTCACTAACCTCTCAGCGTGCGCTCTATAAGTCGCCTGAAAGGACAAGGATGTCGCCTAGAGGGGGGTGAATAGGCGATTAAAACTTTTCTGATTTAGGCTTGATAATTGCGGAATAAAACTAGGTGTTTAAATTAACAAGCCAACAACCTAAATATACTAGGCTCACCTATGTGCACCAACAACTTAAGCTAAGCAAGACAAGCAACAAAGTGATAGCAATATAGAATACTTCAAGCATGAAGGCTATCACAATGTAAAGTACATAAGTAAAGAGCTCGGGTATAGAAATAACCGAGCCACGTGGAGACGAGGATATATTCCCGAGTTCCTCCCTTTTAGGGGAGTACGTCTCGTTGGAGAGGTGTGAGATACCACAAAGGTCAACTCAACAGCCACAAAGGCTTCACCTTCTTGAAAGGACAATGATGTCGCCTAGGGGGGGGGGGGGGGTGAATAGGCGATTTAAAACTTTTCCGGTTTAGGCTTGATAATTGCGGAATAAAACTAGGTGTTTAAATTAACAAGCCAACAACCTAAATAAACTAGGTTCACCTATGTGCACCAACAACTTATGCTAAGCAAGACAAGCAACAAGGTGATAGCAATATAGAATACTTCAAGCACGAAGCCTATCACAATGTAAAATGCATAAGTAAAGAGCTCGCGTATAGAAATAACCGAGTCACGCGGAGACGAGCATGTATTCCCGAGTTCCTCCTTTTTAGGGGAGTACGTCTCGTTGGAGAGGTGTGAACCAACACAATGGTTCAACAACCACAAAGGTTTCACCTTCTTCTCCGATGAACCGCACCACAAAGGTTTGGTTCACCTTCCACTATCGGAATCCTTCGAGGCAGAAATCCGGAGCATTTCAACAACGATCCGGGGCACAACCCACAACGGGATTGGGGGCTCCCGAACAGCTACAAGTGACCACACAAGGGTCTCAACCACCACACGGGCGTCTAGGGTCCAAAGACCCAAGAGTAACAAGTTCACAAGCTTTCAACTTCCACGAATCCTCGTGGAGAGCACAAACGGATGCAACGAAGCAATGGCAAGAGCACAAGTGCTCAAATCGTTCACTCTCAAATTCCAACAATGCAACAAATGCTTATGGGGGAATAAGAGAGGAAGAACAATGGAGGAGAAACACCAAAAACTCCAAGATCTAGATCCACTAGGTTCCCCTCACTTAGAGGAGAGATGGATTGGTGGAAATGTAGATCTAGATCTCCTCTCTCAAATCCCTCAAAGATATGTAAGAATCATGGGAGGAATTGGGAGAGGGGCAAGCTTTCCAAGGTCAACAATGGTGGGAGAGAGAGAGAAAAACGTGCTTGAAAGAGCTGGCTCGCTGGAGGTAGGTGGAGGGGTATTTATACCCCTCCAAAAAAAAGAGCCGTTGCAGTCCACTTAGTCCGGAGTTTCCGGTCTGGGAGGCCAGAAACTCTGGCATGGGCGGAAACTCCGGGGCAACTCCGGATCTATTCCGGCCTCAATACAGCGACTGCTGCCACGTTGCACTCTTCGCAGCAAAACCAGATGGACCGGAAACTCCGGCCACTGAGGGCGGAAACTCCGGGGCCTCGGTCCGGAAACTCCGGGGAAACTCCGGACCAACTACGGCCTCGATGCAGCGACTGCCGCCGTGAGGAGCTCTTTGCTCCAGAACTCGATGGGCCGGAAACTCCGGCCCCTGAGCACCCCTGAGGCCGGAGACTCCGCCTAGGCAAAATAGCAAAACTGCAAAACCTGAAATGCAATAACTTTTGCAAGGAAGCTCCAAACGAGATGAAACCAACGAGGATGGAAAGGTAGCGACAAGAGAACGCAACCGAGAGGTGTGTACCTTATCTCGAGGAGGACCGGTAATATTTCCAACACCGAGAACGCAACAAGTTTTCCATCCGGACTCCGTTTTCAATGATCTTGGGCTTGCTCCGAAGATATCACAAGCACTACAAGATCATGCATATACACATCATAGTCCATCATGTGAGGAGGATAACACAAGAGGAGAGTTTGACCTCTCTACAAGATACGAACCGGTAAAACCTCCAACATAAAAAACACCACTAGATATCCAAATGAAATCCGTTTTTGATGAACTAGAGCTTGGTATGGAGATGAACACAAGCTCTAAATTCTCACATGGATAAAAGCTAAATAAGAACCAAGAAAGATGATATGCCAAATATGCAAAGGTTTGAGCTCTCCATAAGGATGCGATCAAGTTACTCACTTGAGAGCCCATCTTGATAGTACGCCGTCTATCCTATAACCCGGTCTCCCACTGACACCATGAGACCGGTAAAATAGAAACCCTATCAAGATCATACCTTTGCCTTGCGCATTCCACTTAAGCTAGATGATGACGATCTTGACTTTCTCAAGTTTAAACACCTTTCTTGATTGTGCTTGCTAGTACATGCTTGATGACGACTTCTCCAAATACTCCCCCATACACCATGATGGGTGAGCCTTGCTAATCTCCATCTTCATGAATCCACTTGTACTTCAACTTCTTATCTTGATATATATGATGGCTTGGAGATAACATGAAGTTTACTCAATCTTCTTTTCCAAGCCATGCTTGCAATAAGCTCAACTCTCCACATGATCATTCTTCATATAAACCCTTGAAAAGAGCATTGATCATCATGTAATCTTCTAGAGTCCAACATATGAACTCCAATCTTTTCCTATGGACAAGATCTACAAGTATATCTCAATGCAAACATTAGTCCATAAGGATTGTCATTAATTACCAAAACCACGCACGGGGCAACACATGCACTTTCACTTCTTCTCCGATGAACCACACCACAAAGGTTTGGTTCACCTTCCACTATCGGAATCCTTCAAGGCGGAATCCGGATCTTTACAACAACAATCCGAGGCACAACCCACAACTGGATTGGGGGATCCCGAACGGCTACAAGTGACCACAAAGGTCTCAACCACCATAAAGGCGTCTAGAGTCCAAAGACCCAAGAGTAACAAATTCACAAACTTTCACTTCCACAAATCCTCGTGGAGAGCACAAAGCGATGCACAAAGCAATGGCAAAAATACAAGAAGTGCTCAAGTACTTCACTCTCAAATCCCACCAAAAGCAACTAATGCTTGTGGGGGGAGAAGAGAGGAAGAACAAAGAAGAGAACCACACAAGAACTCCAAGATCTATATCCACTAGGTTTTCCTCACTTAGAGGAGAGATGGATTGGTGAAAATGTAGATCTAGATCTCCTCTCACTTTTCTCTCAAAGATATGTAATAATCATGGGAGGAATTGAGAGGGGGAAAGTTTTCCAAGGTCAACAATGGTGGGAGAGAGAGGGGAAAACGTGCTTGGCTGTAGGTTGAAGAAGGGGAGGGGTATTTATATCCCCTCCCACGAAAATAGCCGTTACAACCACTTAGACCGGAATATCCCCCCCCCTTTCGAAATATCCGGCCAAAATATCCGGGGGATTACAGAGAGCCGCGCAATGCGACGCAAAATCGAATTTTGCCAATTTTCCCGGGGGCCGGATATTTCGGTCTGAATTTAACCCGGAATAATCGGCCTGCTGAAAACTGACAGAAACAGCAAAATGAAAACTGCAATAACTTTTTCATCCGGACTCCGATTTCGATGATCTTGGACTCATTGGAATCGCAACGAAGAGCTCTTCATGATTATGCAGAGAAACATCATAGTCCATCATGTGAGAAGGAAGCCAAATGTAGAAAGCTAAAACCTCTCTATAAAAAGATGAACCTCCAAAACCGAAAACGCAACAAGTTTTCCATACGAAATCCGTTTTCGGTGAACTTGGGCTTATCATGAAAATCACAACAAAGCACTAAAACCCAACAAGGAAAAAGGCAAATAAGAACCAAGAAAGATGATGATGCCAAGTATGCAAAGGTTTGAGCTCCCCACAAAGATGCGATCAAGTTACTCACTTGAGAGCCCCTCTTGATAGTACGTCGTCTATCCTATAACCCGGTCTCCCACGACACCACGAGACCGGCAAAAAGAAACCCTATAAAGATCATACCTTTGTCTTGCGCATTCCACTTGAGCTAGATGATGACGATCTTGATCTATTCAAGTGGACCACCTTTCTTGATTGCGCTTTGCTTGGTGAAGACTCACATATCGCTCCCCCATACACCACTATGGGAGAGGCTCTCTTAGACACATCTTCACTTGACCATTATCTCCAAATGGGCCATTATCTCCAAATGGGTGACAAGCTTGAAGCATAGGATTTCTTCGAGATGCTTCTCTTGAACTTGCCTTTCATCTTCTTCTCTTAATATATATGATGACTTGAATATTGCGTTGGTCATCACTTTATCTTATTCTTTCAATCTTGATACCAACACATCTTCACTTGACCATTGTCTTCACTTAGACACATCTTCACTTGACCATTATCTCCAAATGGGTGACAAGCTTCAAGCATAGGATTTCTTCGAGATGCTTCTCTTGAACTTGCACTTCATCTTCTTCTCTTAATATATATGATGACATGAATATTGCTTTGGTCATCACTTTATCTTATTCTTTCAATCTTGATACCAACACATGGTGTTCAAGCATTGCCAATGGACAAGCCCTACAAGGATAGCTCAATGCAACCATTAGTCCATAGAGATTGCCATTAATTACCAAAACCACACATGAGGGCACATGCACTTTCAATCTCCCCCATTTTGGTAATTGTTGACAATCTCTTTTGAGAGGGTTTATAATATGGAATTTAACGAACAAGGAGCGGTTGCACTAACATTAAATACAACGAAAGTATGTGATGTTAGTCCAACCACGTATATAGAGCAAACTCCCCCACAATCTATGCACGTGTATATGAACATGAATTCATTGCATATATTGTCAACCATTACCGATGGTGGAGTTTCCACTATATACAAACCAAGCAACGAATGCAAAGGCAAGAAAGGCAAATACTTAAGAACCAATCAAAGTATAAAGCCGAATTCCATAAACCCTCCAAAACTTCTCCCCCATTGGCACCAATTGCCGAAATGGGCAAAAAGTTTCGGAAGGCCAACATAGTGAGAGTTCCTCCACGAGTTAGCTTTTCTCATAAAAATGAGTATAATCAAGTGGACATTTCCACCGATCAATAAAAGGAGGAAATCAAACTATATGGAGAATCCAAAGATTGCAACAAAATAGCAAAGGAAAAGATACCTCAACAAAAGAGGCAAGCAATCAAAGGATCTGAAACACCAATTGGACACTAGAAGATTTTATGATAAGATCAACCAAGTGTTCTAAACATCAAGAGAGAGCTCCCCAAGGTACATGCACAAAGTAGGATTTGCATTGCAATATGGTGTGCACAACATGGAATCTTCACTCCCTCCTAGACAATCTTTGAACACAAACAAGTGCAAGAAAACATAGATGGAAATTGAAGCAAAGCAACTATGTCCACAAGCTTATTAAGATGCAAAAAGGGATATCAAATGAAAACCAAAACTTGTGCCTTTTAGGAACCACCAAAGAATCAAAAGCAATAAAAGGTGGTCACTAACAAAATGGGATACCAAATAAAGATGTAACTATCTTATGTGTATAAGTTTCTAAGTAGACATCAACCATGAAGATATAAGTCCACAAAGAAACATGCACACACAAAATAGATACTACGGTGAAGAACATGATATCCAAGTGGAAGTCATATATATACCAATAAGATCATTGCTTAAAAGCATAGCACAAAGCTCAATTTTATCTTAGAAGGATATAGATGAACTTCCAACACAATCTCATCATAGCATAAAAAATATCCACAAGGGAAAAAAGATAGTTGGGATGCTCCGAGAAAGATAACAAGTATCACAAAGGGCAAATGAATTTGAAAATTCATCAATATTGCATATGAGAGACTTTGAGAAGAAATGCTAGATTAACATATTTGGGATTGGTGAATCAATAAAATGATTATGTATATTCCCCTTGATATGTAATCATCCCGGCTTGCTCACATTTGCAATAAAGATGTTTTCATAAAGGCTTTGCAAGAACATATCAATTGCGACTAAAGGGATTCATGCCAAGATACAACCTACACAAGGTTGAAAGCTAGTAAAGTATGCATGAGGTAGATACTTGTTACCGAGATAGCATTGGTGATGTAGAAGATAAGAGTTCACGATCATCCGAGCTTGGCTCCAATAAGCACATGGTGATAACACCTTCCTTGTAAATGAGACAAGCTTCCAATGTATCTAAAACAAATTCAAGTACAAAATGGTACCCAAACTCATTGGGTCCAAAGTAGTTAGAGCAACTACAATACATAGGACAAACTCCACATAAATATGTGCATATTGATATGAAATTGAATTTCATGCACATCTTAGCCATTTAGGATTTGATGGAGTTTATCCTATATATTGGATCAACGAAAGTAAGCATGCCATAAGATATACATAGTAAATATGCATGCACAAGACTTTCAAGAACCAAACGAGATACAAATTGGACAAAACACCAATTAAACCAAGAAAGCACACACAAGTGTGACAAAAAGAAAATTGTCCAAATTATATCAAAAGCCCAAATCAACACATGATTGAAGATACCACTTTGAAAAGATGCCAAAAGAAAGTAAGATACCAATTGATGAAAAACCATCAAGGAATAAACCAAACCCTCTACACTTCTCATGATGGCACAAAGTACCAAGACGAGAAATGTTTGTCTTCCAAAGAGACACGTCATCGGGATCAAATACCAATTGAAGACAACTAATGTTCAAAAGCATATAGGATTGCTCCCCCAAGATTTGTGCATTATTTATGATCTTGCATTTGAATACAAAATGCACACAAATGGGATCATCACTCTCCATATATATATTCAAACACTAGTCATGTTCAAGGAAAGCAATAAGATACAAAACCAATTTAAAGAATGATGTTCTACTCAATGTAGGATAGCTTCCCCAAGAATAGTGCATTAACTAGAAGTATGATTTGAATGTAAATGCACTAGATGGGATCATTGCTTTTCCTAACTCAAGAAAGAATAAACAAATTTTGAGTAGAGCAACAAGGATCCAAAAGATACAAGGAAGACAAAGAGAGTTAGATCAAAATAAATCCTTGGCAATAAAAATAAGGCAATTCAAAGCAAGAGCCAAATGAAGATGGCCTACAAATTCCACCACAATTATGAGTATCACTTGTCATGGACAAGGAGTATATAGAGATATTTCTCGGTGGTATAAAGGAATGATATTCAAGACCAACTTCACAACAAAAAGCATATGGCAAAGATAAGATTTAAAAGCCAGCTTAATAAATAGATATTCTTGATAGCTTCAAATATTCACGCGATCATGCAAAGCAACTACAAAGAGTAGCTTGAAGCAATCGGTTTCCCAAAAGATATATGCGAACATATTTGGGGAAAGCCGTACCAAGAACGTCCATCACAAACAAGATCCAAAGAGTGAGTAAATAAAATTTTTAGCAAAAAGGAACTTGTTTGAGAAACATGCCACATAGGAATAAGATAATGAGAATATCAATTCTAGGTGGCAATACCTCACATGTTCACATTTTCTAGGCTTGTAATATGCACATAGCTTATTACTCCCCCATAATGTGATAATCCATTTTTTAAACAAGAGGCAAACAAAACCAACTAGAGATAATTAATGGACATTATAGAATTTGAATTTCTCATGAGAATGACATACCACATAGAGAGTAGATAATATTGATATATCAACACTAAGTGGTATTCCTCATGTATACACATTTTAGGATTGTGAAGTGCACGAAGCATATACTCCCCCAAAATGGATAGTCCATTAATCTCTCAAAAGAGAGCCAACAAGATAAGATATCAAATAAAAGCAATAAGGCTCAACACAAGTAAATGGTGTGCAAACCAACATACACATACTTGATTACTCAAGATAAGTAAGTAGAGAGCACAACACATACAAACACTAGCAAGGTACAAAACCTAACACATGCAAGGGTGCAAGCAACTTTCAATGTATATATGATTTAAATAAAAGTTACCGCAAGGAGGAACATTGGATATGAGATAGAACAATATAATCCAAATGACTTGGCTTGAGAGAATATAATTGATGAAGATCCCTTAATTCTTCATGATGTAGCCAAGTCTCCAATGCCCTCCAACAACACCTATTGATCAAGTTTTAGCTTGTTGGTCCCCAACCAAGTTGGGTCCTAAGAGGTTAGTCACAATAGGCTTGGCAACCCAAATGGTCTTTTCTTGACACCACTTTGAGTACCAACATATTTGGCAAACACATTGCCAACCTTATCCTTCCGAAGAGAATAACATCATCAATTATAATGGGGTTGGATAAGGTACCATTAGTGCATGAAGAAGCAAGTGCCCTTCTCACGGCATAGTAGCAACATTGGCTTCCTCCTTTCTTCTTAGTTGGAGTCTTGACTTGAGGAGGGGTAGCTTGATTCTTCTTGGGAAGAGGCCTTCTTTAACTTGAGAACTTGAGTTTGAACTTGAGGCTCTTCCCTTGTTGCTTCTCACTAAGAGCTTCTTCTTCAAAGGGCAAGATCTAACATGGTGCCCTTCAACTTTGCACTTGAAGCAAACAATCTTGGCCGAATCTTGACTTGTTCTTGGCCCTTGTTCTTCTTGATAGGCTTGGACTTGTTCTTGTTGTTGGAGTTGAATCCAAGTCCACTCTTGTCATTGGGGCGTCTTTGAACACTCAACACATTGTCAAGTGTGGATCCCAACATGACGCTTTTCCAAGTCTTTCTTCAAAGAAGTGACTTGGGCCTTGAGCTCATTTAATTCCTCTACATGGTTAGTATCAACACAAACACTAGAGGAAGTAGATGCTTCATTGTTAGAGCAACAAGGCAATGAAAGTAATTCATCACAAGATTTAGCAATAGTATGTGATGAATTACTAGGACTAGCACATGGCAATAAAGCATTTGAGAGGAAGTTGTGCCATTGTCCACATGAGGCTCACAAGATGTTACCTTTGACATAATAGCCTCATGAGCTAACTTTAGCTTAGCATAGGATGCTAGAAGATCATCATTAGAGCTAGATAGCTTTTCATGACTTTCTTCCAATTTCCTATACTTGCTAGTTAGCAACTCAAGTTGAGCCCTTAGCTCAACATTCTCCTTCAAAATAGATGCTTCACAAGAAGTGGAGTTAGTAGCACAAGCATCATCAATATTAGAAATGGAAGAAGACAACTTGGCAAGCTCATCATTTTAGATAGTTGAGTTTGGAGTTGATCATGAGACTTGATAAGGAGAGAGTGTTCACTTTCTAAAGCCTTGTGAGCTTTGTCAAGTCTCTCTATGTCCTCAATTAGTCTAGCATTGCCAACACCAAATTCAACTTTTCCTTTTTAAGCACTTTATATTTGCAAAGCATGATCTCTTTCCTTAATGATTTTAGCAATAATAAGATCATTAGACTCATCAAGAGACACAAGTCTCTCTTCAAGAGACCTAAGCTCTTGCTCTTCCTCAAGAGCATTTCTAAGGATGCTTTTCATAGCATCCTCTCTCTCAATTTACATTTCTCATCAAATTGAGTTTCCAAACCCTCAATGATTTCCCTACTCTTAATAGCATAAGTAATGATTTCACATAGAGGAGGGATAGCTTTGCTACCTTTGGGGAGAGCACCAAATACCATCTCACCCTTCTTTGTTAAGGATTCAACATCCATATGTTCTCCATAAGAATCCTCATCCACATCATCACAAGATGTAGAGGGTTCCAAAGGTGGAGATACCTTTGAATCTCTAGCCATAAGGCAAAAGTGGGTAATGGACGTTGATGATGAAGATTACTTGAAGCACCATTGAGGCCCATGTCTTGTTCCAACAAATGTTGGGATTCCTCTACATTGTTAGCCACAAAATACTAGAGGATATGGAAGAATTATTTTCATGGCAACAAGACATAGGAAGCATATCATCATGAGATTTAGTTGAGCAACTATTACATGATATGCAAGGACTAGCAACACTAGCATGTAAAACATTTGGAGTGCTAGAAGTGTTTAAGTCCAAAGATAGATCATTGCAATGAGATAGAGATGAAGTATAGTCAATAGAATATTCACCATCAACAAAGCAATTTCTATCACCACTCACCATATCATTACCTTGTGACAAATCACATGTTGGTGAAGTGGAAGAAGTTGTGAACTCGTCACGGCCGGAGGTGGAGGGAGAACAATCATCCTCAATAATATTGGACACTTCATATTTATCTTGAAGCTTGGTCCAAAGCTCATGAGCGTTCGAAAAGGCATGATTGATGCAAGAACTACATCGCTCAAAACACATATAAGACCATTAGATACAAGAGTATCGAGATAAGAGTTTTCCTCATCCTCTAAAGATAACTTTTGGGAATCCTTTGAGGAGAAAAACCCATATCTAATTCTCTTAAAATTTGGGTCTATGTCCCTAAAAGGTTAAGCAAGAGAATTTTCCAAACATCATAATTTGTGCCATCGAATTTAAAATGGGATTGTGCACTAATTCTCTAAACGACATCTTTACTCTCTAGGCGGTAAATCCCAAAAAAGAGCCCAGCTCTGATACCAATTGAAAGGACAAGGATGTCGCCTAGAGGGGGGGGGGTGAATAGGCGATTAAAACTTTTCCGGTTTAGGCTTGATAATTGCGAAATAAAACTAGGTGTTTAAATTAACAAGCCAACAACCTAAATATACTAGGCTCACCTATGTGCACCAACAACTTATGCTAAGCAAGACAAGCAACAAGTGATAGCAATATAGAATACTTCAAGCACGAAGGCTATCACAATGTAAAGTGCATAAGTAAAGAGCTCGGGTATAGAAATAACCGAGCACGCGGAGACGAGGATGTATTCCCGAGTTTCTCCCTTTTAGGGGAGTACGTCTCGTTGAGAGGTGTGAGATACCACAAAGGTCAACTCAATAGCCACAAAGGCTTCACCTTCTTCTCCGATGAACCGCACCACAAAGGTTTGGTTCACCTTCCACTATCGGAATCCTTCAAGGCGGAATCCGGAGCCTTTACAACAACAATCCGAGGCATAACTCACAACTGGATTGGGGGCTCCCGAACGGCTACAAGTGACCACAAATGTCTCAACCACCACAAAGGCGTCTAGGGTCCAAAGACCCAAGAGTAACAAGTTCACAAACTTTCACTTCCACGAATCCTCGTGCAGAGCATAAACCGATGCACAAAGCAATGGCAAGAGCACAAGTGCTCAAATACTTTACTTTCAAATCCCACCAAAAGCAACTAATGCTTGTGGGGGGACAAGAGAGGAAGAACAAAGAAGAGAACCACACAAGAGCTCCAAGATCTAGATCCACTAGGTTCCCCTCACTTAGAGGAGAGATGGATTGGTGGAAATGTAGATCTAGATCTCCTCTCACTTTTCTCTCAAAGATATGCAAGAATCATGGGAGAAATTGAGAGGGGGGAAGTTTTCCAAGGTCAACAATGGTGGAAGAGAGAGGGGAAAACGTGCTTGGCTGTAGGTTGAAGAAGGGGAGGGGTATTTATTTCCCCTCCCACGAAAATAGCCGTTACAACCACTTAGACCAGAATATCGGCCCCCCTTTCGAAATATCCGGCCAAAATATCCAGGGGACTACAGAGAGCCGCGCAATGCGACGCAAAAACGAATTTTGCCAATTTTCCCAGGGGCCAGATATTCCGACCGGAATATCCGGCCTGCTGAAAACTGACAGAAACAGCAAAATGAAAACTGCAATAACTTTTTCATCCGGACTCCGATTTCGATGATCTTAGACTCATTGGAATCGAAACGAAGAGCTCTTCAAGATTATTCAGAGAAAAATCATAGTCCATCATGTGAGAAGGAAGCCAAATGTAGAAAGGTAAAACCTCCCTACAAAAAGATGAACCTCCAAAACCTCCAAAACCGAAAACGCAACAAGTTTTCCATACAAAATCCGTTTTCGGTGAACTTGGGCTTATCATGAAAATAACAACAAAGCACTAAATCCCAACAAGGAAAAAGGCAAATAAGAACCAAGAAAGATGATGGTGCCAAGTATGCAAAGGTTTGAGCTCCCCACAAAGATGCGATCAATTTACTCACTTGAGAGCCCCTCTGATAGTACGCCGTCTATCCTATAACCCGATCTCCCTCAACACCACGAGACCGGCAAAATAGAAACCCTATCAAGATCATACCTTTGCCTTGCGCATTCCACTTGAGCTAGATGATGACGATCTTGATCTCTTCAAGTGGACCACCTTTTTTGATTGCGCTTTGCTTTGTGAAGACTCACATATCGCTCCCCCATACACCACTATGGGAGAGGCTCTCTTAGACACATCTTCACTTGACCATTATCTCCAAATGGGTGACAAGCTTCTAGCATAGGATTTCTTCGAGATGCTTCTCTTGAACTTGCACTTCATCTTCTTCTCTTAATATATATGATGACTTGAATATTGCTTTGGTCATCACTTTATCTTATTCTTTCAATCTTGATACCAACACATCTTCACTTGACCATTATCTTCACTTAGACACATCTTCACTTGACCATTATCTCCAAATGGGTGACAAGCTTCAAGCATAGAATTTATTCGAGATGCTTCTCTTGAACTTGCACTTCATCCTCTTCTCTTAATATATATGATGACTTGAATATTGCTTTGGTCATCACTTTATCTTATTCTTTCAATCTTGATACCAACACATGGTGTTCAAGCATTGCCAATGGACAAGCCCTACAAGGATAGCTCAATGCAACCATTAGTCCATAGAGATTGCCATTAATTACCAAAACCACACATGAGGGCACATGCACTTTCAATCTCCCCATTTTGGTAATTGTTGACAGTTTTTTCAATTGTATTAAGCGACATTTTCATGTATAACATAGTTGAATGTGTGTGTGTGCGCGCACATTTTTTAATACCAGTGACGAGTGATACTCATGTGGTGACGTGAGTTTGTTATCTCAAAATCTATCAAGACATATCTCTCTATATTTAATTATTTTATTACCTCTAATGTTTTGTGTGAAATAAATTTGATTTGTGACAAAAAATACATTGCTTGATATTAAAGATGATAAAGTAAAAAAAACTTATAGATAATAAAGTTATTATCACGCATTGAATACTAAAGACATGTTATGGTTCACTATCAATTGGGCGTGGCAACGCGCGCCGTACCCTTCTAGTTAGTACTTAAGGGCGTGTTTGGCAACAACCCAGCTTCACAAAATCCACTGATTCTGCTCTACGAGGCCAGTTCCAGTGTCTTGGCTGGAGAGAACTTGCCTGTGGCAAGATGGTTAAGAGGGTGGTGTACCTCCAGCCCATCAAAGTTCAAATTCCAGATTTGACGCTGGTGTTTCTCATTTAGGCGGAATATTTTTCAGTGGGTGGTGACGTTCCCGTCGATAGCGAGGCGCCCGTGGTGAATTCGTCAATCTCAAGATCTGATCCGGCGGCTCAGTCTTTCGGAGATGCTCATAGGGGTAGGGTGCGCGTGCGTGCGTTCATAGGGCTGAGTGTATGCGCGTGTATGTGAGCGTCTGCGTTGTACTGTGTTTCGCAAAAAAAAGTGTCTTGGCTAGAGCACGAAATGTTCGATGTTGCTCCCAATTTTTCGAACGGGCCACGTCTTGGTTGGAGTCCACTAGACTGTTTTGGGCCTATTCTCATGGAAGCAGTTGAGCCCACGGGAGCAGACCAATATTTTTTTCTGGTCATGGTCATCTTCCTAGTGCTCCTTGTCCTGGTCGTCTTCCTCACCAGATTCCTCCACCGGCGAATAGCCCCGACGTGTCCCGGAGCAGGACACGCGGAGGCTCCCTATGCCTTCTTCGACCAGCACATCACGGCCTCGTCCAGGATTGGAGCTCCTCGATGGAGGGAGGCGGGCGAGTCGAGGAAGCAGTGGGGCGACCGCGCCTCGTCGAGGAAGCTCCAGCGGCGGACGAGACGATGTGGAAACAAAGCAATCGGCAACATAAACAACAGTATCGATGGAATCGCAGGCATGTCGGGGGTGCATGGAGCAAATCCACAGCAGCATATCGATCCAACACAAACACTCAAACACGCATGGGTACCCTCTGTTTCGTCCTGCCCTCTCCCGCGAGCGGCAGGGCGAAACCCTAGCCGCCGCCTCCTCCCTCCCCTCCCCTCGCCGCCGCCGGAGGGCGTCACCGGGGCCTCTCTACTCTCTCGCGGCGGAGGCGACGCGGGGCGTCTCGGCCGAGGGGGCCCGGCGCTTTCGTAGGGCGTGGCGGTGTGGCGGCTCCGGCGGCGGCGTGGTGGTTGCGAGCGGCACCAGCAGCGACATCGGCGGCGGCTCGCCAACGCGGTTGGCGACGCGGGTGGCCCGGCTTGGCCGTTCCGCGTGTTGGGGCGATTCTGGAGCGCATCCGTGGCAGGCCGCCCGGCGCGGCCATGGCGGCCATGGACGGTGGCGATTCGGCGTCCTGCAGGGGTGTGTGGAGGTCTCCCAGCGAGGCTGCAGGGGCAGTGCGACCATGTGACGGGGCAGGGGTTCCGATTCCTCGCCGAGCTCTGCGGTCCTCGCCCTAGATCCGGCGCCGCCGGAACCGTGGGGGTTGCTGGCCGTCGATTTGGTGGAGGAGCCCTCTCTCCTCTTCTCTCTTCAACGTCGGGGTCGGTGAGCCCGGAAGCCGGGGCGGCGGCCCTGGAAGGAGGAGAACTTGTGGGTTGGCGGGCGAGCCCAAGGTTCCGGTGGTGCTGGCTAGGACCACGGCCGTGAGTACGGGTGGTGCCTAGAGAGTTGCGTTCCGTGGCAGTGGTGTGGTCGTCGTCTAGGTGGCGTCCTTTGCCCTGTGTGGGAGGTGGAGAGGTCTAGCCGAGGGGAAACCCTTGCCCAGGTTTTTGCCTAGGCCGCGGCGGCGGCGTCTGTGGACGTCGTCCCCTTCTTGAAGGCGTCGCTGTGGCTTTCCTCTGCCCTCCTACGTGCTCCGGGTGAAAACCCAAGATCCTCGGATTGGGCGGTGGCGGCGCTCTGCGTCGTGCTCTTCTTGAAGACGCCGCCTTGGAGCTCACGGTGGTAGCTCTCCGGAGGTTGGGTGGCGGAGACCTCTTCGACGTGCTACCTCCGACAAAGTTTGTATCTTGATCTGCACTCCCGGGGTGTCTTGTTGGATCTCCTTGGTGTACCTCAGCGAGATGGTGCTCCCCTGGTGGCTGTTTCTATTGAGCGGGTCTCAGCGGTGTGCAGTGTGTGTTGGTGAGCCGGCCTTGGCTCTAGGGCGCGCTTCGGCCCGACGACTTTGCCCGTGTTGACGGTGTGCAGCGTGTGTCGGTGTGCCGGTCTGTCCTCGAGGGCGAGTGTCGGCCCAACTCCTTTGCCCGCCCAGCAAGTTCTCAGCCTCTTCGGAGTAGTTCTTAGGTGGTGTCCGCCTTGCTGGTGTTTCCTCGGTTGTCCTGTTTCTTGTGTGGGTGTGTGTAGTTCACTGATATAAGCTGGGTTCAGCACTTTGTATCCTTGTCGCCGTATCGACGTTATTAATTTAACATTGGGCCTCTGGCCTTTTACCTAAAAAAACCGTAGGAGTCGAGTACAGGTCAAAACTTGGTCAAAACTTTTTTTTTGCGACTTAAAGAGCTTTATTACTTAAACTTCATGGTTACAATCCTTTATGAGGACATCAGCTAAGAAGGTTGGGGTAAAATTTACCCATAAACACCTTCTTCTACTAGAGCTAGCTTTATGAGCACAAAGATGAGCAGCCTGATTAGCTACTCGGCTAACATGAATTACATCAAAGCTAGAACAGAACCCACTAAGCTCTTTCACCTCATGACAAATACTGGAAATGATTGATCTGCTATTGTCCTTCTCTCTCCATAGATTAACCAGCTCTAGAGAGTCAGTTTCTATAATGAACCTTTGTAGACCCATATCGATAGCAAGACGAACGCCATCTCTAAAAGCCTCAGCCTCCATAATTAATGGACTTGCTGCATTCTCATACCACAAAGCCTGTGCACGAATCAACGCACCTGAGTGATTTCTAACGATCACACCAGTGGAACCATCACCAATATCCTGATTAAAACCAGCATCAATATTTACTTTAAATATCCCAGGTTCAGGTGGTTTCCACCTAGGAATTGGTTTGGGTTTCTTTAATTGCTTCCGTTTCCCAGCCTGATGGAGATCAAACGTTGTTTCTGTGGCCCAGCGGACTGATTGAAGTACTGACCGGCCTCCATCTCCATGCCAAATAGCATTACGTTCAGTCCATACAGCCCATGCTCCACATAAAATCGTGCACGCATGATCATCAGAAACCAGTTTTCCTTCAATTAAATCCACCGCCCAGGAAGAGGGATGGAGGGTTGGAATTTTGACTGAAGTGGCTTGCTTCAACTCCCTCCAGAACATCTTTGCCCATGTGCATTCAAAAAGTGCATGAAAGACTGTCTCCTCTTCAGCACCACACGTCTTGCAAAAACTAATTTGTTCCATATGTCTATTCATCAGATTATAACGACATGGAACATAATTGTTAATCACCCTCCACCAAAATGCTCGGACTTTCGGTGGCACCTCCATCTTCCATAATTTCTTCCAAAAGCCAGAGCTCATCGAGCCTGAAGTCGAGGCCATTTGGTGATCCTGCCTCCTCTGAATCAATGCATTATAGGCCGAACGAACAGTGAAATTTCTGCTCTTTTCAAGTGTCCATGCCCAGTCATCTTCAGAGAAACGACCGAGAGGAATAGAGCTAATTGCCTTCACATCCACTTGAACAAAATTTTCTTCAAGCTTATTCTTATCCCAGCAACCAGAATTATCAATTAGTTCTTGGACCATTGTTACTTCTGCTTCTGGATCCCTTACCAAAGGTTTCAGCGAGTAATTCATGGGAATCCATGGATCATCCCAGACACGAATAGAAGAGCCATCGCCTACTCTCTTGACGAGTCACTCCTCAATGCTTCTCTTCCAAACAAGATTGCATTCCACGTATGCGACGCATTACGTTTTCTCCTCGCCGACGTAAAGTCAGTGTCATGGAAATATTTACCTTTTAAGACTTTAGCACATAAGGAATCTGGGTTTGTGATCAGCCTCCAACCTTGCTTAGCAAGCATAGATTGATTAAACAATTGGAAATCTCGAAAACCCATACCTCCATTCTCCTTAGGGATGGCAATAGCCTCCCATTTACGCCAATGAATTTTCCTCTTTTTATCATCTCCACCCCACCAGAATCTAGCCACACAACTTGTAATTTTCTTACACATTCTCTTTGAGAGTTTAAAACAGCCCATCGAATAGGTGGGAATCGCCTGACAAATAGCCTTAACTAGGACCTCCCGACCCGGCGAGCTGAGGGTTTTAGGAGTCCACCCGTTCGCCAACTTCTTGATCTAGGTTAAAATATGTTCAAACTGAGAGTC
The DNA here is from genome assembly GCA_947311845.1 of Poa pratensis. NCBI lineage: Eukaryota > Viridiplantae > Streptophyta > Magnoliopsida > Poales > Poaceae > Poa > Poa pratensis. The sequence continues at coordinate 28,383,226 of CAMZMU010000063.1, forward strand.
AGTTGAACGTCCGAGCGCTGTGGGTAACCCAAGATACTTCTCCACTAATGCTTCCACTGCAATATCGATGGCAGTATGAACTTCTGTCTTCATAACTGATGTGCAGTTTTTACTAAAGAAAATCGCAGATTTCTGTCGATTTACTAGCTGTCCTGAGCCCCTCCTGTATAAATCCAGAATTTCATGTAGTCGTGTCGCCCCTACAGCCGACGCCTGAGTGAAGATCTGGCAATCATCTGCGAACAAAAGGTGAGAAATCCACGGTGCATGTATACCAACACGAATACCTCTGGATAAAAATTGCGGACCTCTATATTTCAACAGGCTACTGAATCCTTCAGCACATAATAGAAATAAGTACGGCGAGATAGGATCGCCCTGTCTTATACCTCTCGTGGGTTTGAAAAACTCTGAAAATTGTCCATTGACCCGTACCGAGAATGTTACTGATTGCACACACTTCATTATAATATTTACCCATTGCTCCGCAAAACCTAGCTTAATCATGATCGCTCTTAGGTAAACCCATTCCACCCGATCATACGCCTTAGCCATATCTAGCTTAATTGCACATGCTCCACTTTTTCCTTTCTTCCTCTTCATGTAATGAATACTCTCATAAGCTGTGAGCACATTGTCCGAAATCAATCTTCCGGGTACGAATGCACTCTGTTCCTCTGTAATGATCTCCTGGAGAACAGGCCTTAATCTGACCGATAAAACCTTAGAAGCCATTTTGTATAACACATTACATAGGGCGATCGGTCTGTATTGCGTTAAGTCCTGTGGTTGCTTGATCTTCGGAATCAGCACAAGGATAGTACTATTAACCGACTCTGGCATTTCTCCTCCCTCCAAGAAGGACCTGATTGCCATGCAAACTGAGTTTTTCAGGATGTCCCAATGACGAATATAGAAGCCTGCAGTAAAACCGTCGGGTCCCGAGGACTTATTCGGATGCATCATAAATAATGCATTCTCAATTTCCTGATCCGTAAACGGCGCACATAAGCGCTCGTTCATGTCCATCGTCACCTTTTGCTCAACAAAGTTTGTTATCACCTCTGACGTTGTGTCTTCCTGGGCAGTAAAAAGACAAGTATAGAAATTAATAGTAAGGGTTTCAAGAGCTTGTTGTGACGTGACCTGATTGCCCAGCTCATCCTTCAACATAATAATCTTGTTCGTTCTCGCACGATCTCTAGCTTTAGCGTGAAAGTATGAAGTATTACGATCCCCTTCTTTCAACCATTGAATCCGAGACCTTTGTTTTGCCATGGTTTCTTCCCTTGACAGAATCTCAGAGAGCCGACGCATTACATCGCATTCCTCCCTCGTTGGGCCTGTCCGCAAAGAATCCGCCCGTATCCTCTCTAGTTTTCCTCGTAGGCCGAGAATTTGTTTCCTCACCGATCCGAACTCCTCTCTACTCCATGATTGAAGACTCATTTGAATGCGACCCAGCGATTCTTGGACTCCCGCCAGCCCGCCATGAGATGGTATCCAGGACATACGCACCACCTCATCATAGCGCTCATGACGAGTCCACATGTTCTCAAACTTAAAGGGCTTCGGATTACCATCACTCAGAAACCAATCTGAGCGCCTCACCTCAAGAATAAGGGCGCAATGATCTGAACTGATAGTCTGAATGTGACGTATCGAAGTATTGTCAAAAGCTTCCAAGAATCTTTCATCTCCTAAGCCTCTGTCTAGTCTCACTTTAATATTTCTATCACCAGCTTGTCGGTTGTCCCATGTATAGGGGAGGCCTGAATACCCAAGATCTGTAAACCGACACTCCTCTATTGTTTCACGGAATTTCTCCATAGTCCATTCTTCTCGCACGTTTCCCCCAATCTGTTCTGAAGCAGCTAGAACTTCGTTAAAGTCCCCAGCACAAATCCAGGACGTATCATACTCTCTTCTCAAATATTGGAGCAACTCCCAACTTCTTTTTCTCCATGCCCTTACTGGTTCCTCGTCGAATCCGGTGAACCTCCACTGACGATTTCCTGTCATGGCGTTATTAACCATGACATCAATATGGGATTTACTAAAGGACTTCAAGCTTATCACCGAATCATTATTCTAGTACAGAGTGAGGCCCCCACTGAGACCCTCAGATTTAACACCAAAGGCACTGTCAAAACCCAATCTGCTCTTCAACAACTGAGCCTTCTTATCCGACAGTTTAGTTTCAGACAAAAAGACCAACGCAGGTCGGTATAGCTGGATCAAGCTACAAACTTCATGAACTGTCTCGAACTGCCCTAAACCCCGGCAATTCAAGCAGAGCACATTCATTGGTCTCGTGAACCACAATACTCAACAAGACCAAGCAGCAATCTGAGAAACTTCAACAAGCACAAAACCTGAACCGAAAAACTCACCGCTGGATGGGATCCCGGGGAGGAAGAAGACCCTAAACGGGGACAAGTATCAGCAATGGTCTAGCCAAGCATCGAGGACCCGGCCACCGGCGGCGGTAGCGGTAAAAACCTAGATCGCCTTCATAGTCGCCATCGCAAGAGAAAAAGGGTTCGGTTTTAAGCCATGTACGCTCTTGATCGGCTCTAAAAACTTGGTCAAAACTCGATACTTGTCCGGAGCAGAAATTGCGCAATGATAAAATATATTGCCCATGAAGCAAACTGGATTGGACTTATGGACTGATCTCCTGGATATGCATGAGAGCATCGCATCATATTTTGGGCGATCGCTACGGGATGGAAAGGAAAAGTGAACACAATGTTGGGCGTAAAGATGATACCGCTTTGGACTCGATCGGGTGATCTGCTCTATTTTAACACGGAATCAAAGTGGTTGTTACGTACTATATATAGGCTCTACATGGAACCGGGGATCCCAACGAAAAGCTCTACATGGACCCGGGGATCCCAACGAAAACAACTCATGATTGTCATCTAGGAGTATTTTTTTTACAAAAATTATATTGTTATGGGTCCAAATCGGGGTAGCTCTATATGGAATTCACGTGACATATTATCAAAACGGTTAATCTAATAAGGGACCTGCCCTGTCTTGTCTTCCCATACGGCGCGCAGAGATTCGGGATGGATCAAATCATGTGACCAAGAGCGGATAACACCCCAGTGCTCGCCGACGGAGAGACAGAGGAAAAAAGCAACAAGAGTTTGGGGGACGGCGGAGAAGATGGCGAGCATGACTCAAACGGAGTGCAGGCGAGAGCAGGCAGGACGGCGGCTCCGCGCGGATGGGGCCAAGCACGAGCCAGAGATGGAGGCGGCGGGGAGCAGGTTCATCGGCAGCGTCGCGCAGGAATGAGCAGGCATGGGAGCGGCGATACACAGGCGGAGCAAACTTGGCGGCGGTGGCGCGCAGTCGGTAGCAAGCACCGCGCTGGCCTCGCTGCTGTCGTGAGCGTGGGTGTACTAGTGTTCTCTGTGGCCACCGTCGTGGAGTGCTACTGCCTCGAGCCCTCGACCAAGGTATCCAACCATGCTTGCCTGATACCACACGGCCACACCATTAGGTTGTTCAAGGAAATACATCTGTAGCTAGCGCAAGAGCTGGGCTGGGTGATTTTGTGCAATCCTATAATTTTGATTTTGTTGAAGCAATAAACTAGAACAAATTGTTGAGATTCGAAGAATGAGACACACTAATTCAGTGAGCTGTAGACATAGGACTTTGAGGTCTCCAGTTCACTTACAGATAAAGAGACCGCAAGGCAATAACTTCTGAATTGCCACCGGGATAAGGGCATAAGGATGACTCCAACGGGGCGACGCATCGAGTCCGCGCGCGTCCGTCCCTGTCCGTTGGAGCTAAAAACACAGCCCAACGGGGCGACGCAAACGGACCGCGGTCCATTTTTCTGTCTGTCCCGACGCATTCCTGGCCCAAATTTGGGTCACCGATGCGTCGGGTGCGGACAGAAAAACACGTCCGCTGTGTCCTCTCGTGTCCTCCCTGCCCGCGTGATGGCCCGTATGTCAGTCAAACAAATCCTCCCTCCCCTCTCCTCCCACCTACCGCACTATTCTCTCTCTAGAAATTCCCCACCGCAATGGATCCTTGCATTTTTGCCGCTGGCCGGAGGCTCGTCGCCGACGAGAGAGCTCGAGGTGCTGCCGGCGTCCGCATCCGCCATCTCCGTCGCTCCCTTCCCCTCATGGTCGTTCTCGTCGCCGGCTCGTCGGGAGGGATCGAGGTCGGAGATGCTGCTGCACAGGCCCAAGCTCCCGCTCCTCTGCTGCGGCTGCGGGGGCGGCGTCGCCATGACGGCGGCCGTCGTCGGCGAGGGCGGCTTCAGCACCGTATACCTCGCGCGCCTCTCCGGCGGCTCCAAGCCCCAGCTCGCCGCCGTCAAGGTCCACCGCAGCTGCAGCGAGCGCCCTGCTCCACGTCCGGTGCGAGCCGCAGGTGGTGCACGGCGACGCCCCGAGCACGGAGGTCCAAGATCGAGCGCGGAGGTCCAAGATCGACCGACGCCGCGAGCTCAACCGCGTCGCCGCGCTCTCCTCCCGCGTCCGTCCTTGTCGCTTGTCTCAGCACCGTGGCACAGGAAGCAGAGCTCGCGTCCCCGGTTCAAGATCGACGAGGACGAGCTGGGCGGCGCTCATGTGCGCGATTTGCTGCTGCTGCTCTCTCTCTCTGCATTGCTGCTGCTGCCGCTACTCTCTCTCTGTCCAAGACCACGCAAGCAGAAGCATCTGAAGCATCTGAACCGGCGAGCGACCGATTGGAGGCGGAAATGCAGAAGCATCTGAAGCAGAATTAGTGCTCGCAGCCTAATCCTTTGGCTCCAATGCTGGGTGGAAGCCGACGCGCGGTGCGCGCGCCACCTCTTCGCCGCCGAGGTGGCCGTGCACGAGGCGCTGCTGCTGCGGCAGCGACGAACGGGCCTGCGGCCCGAGGACGCCGACCTGTTCTTCGTGCCCGTCTACGTGTCCTGCAACTTCTCCACGCCCACGGGGCTCCCGTCGCTGGCGCACGTGCGCCGGATGCTCGCCGAGGCCGTCGACCTTGTCCGCGCCGAGATGCCGTACTGGAATCGCTCCGACGAGCCGCTACATTGCAAGGATGCAGGCCTGGGAGCGCGTCCTCCGCCATGTCGGGGCCGTGGTCCACGGGGTTGCAAGGATGCAGGCCTGCAAGGATGAAAGGTTCAACCAGCATCTAGCAACAAGCAGCATCTAGCAACTGGCCATGTCGACTCATCCTAGCTTATTGATTCTCACCTTCATACACATGAGAGCGGGGAGCTGATGAGGATGCAGGCCTGGGAGCGCGTCCTCCGCCATGCCGGGCTCCGGCGCTGAGACGCCGGGCTGAAGGATGCGGCCGCTCCGCGGGAAGCCTGGCCGAGGGCTGCGGGCGTCGTCTCCGCCGCGGTGATGCAGGCCGAGGGCGCCAGCCGCCGGATAGGAGCCGCGACAGGGTTGCCGCCGGCGAGGAAGCCGGGCCGGGGGCTGCAGGCGCTGCCGGTGTCCGTTTGCGTCGGTATCCACCGTTGGGGGCACCTGCCAAATGAGCCTGTCCGCTCTGTGTCCGCCCGGCCGGACGGCGACGCAAACGGATAAATCCCGGACCAAATCGGTGTCCGTTTGCGTCGCCCCGTTGGAGACATCCTAAGGCATGGTGGTAGATGGGTAGACTACGCATGTAATTTGGTAAGGGAGATGAGTTAGGACATTAATGTTGGAGGTGCAGCCCCTATATATTTCTTACGAATGTAATTTGGTAGCAGTCACTAGATATTCTCATAACTTTTCTCGAAATAACATGGTGATCATCAACAGATAACTTGGTGATTATCATCGAACAACATGACTGTTATTCTCTAGACAAGTTGGCAACTATCATCGGATAACCCGGTGACTACCCGTGAATAACCTGGTGATTATCATCGGACAACGTGAATGTTATTCTCTTGGCAAGTTGGCAACTATCATCAGATAACCCGGTGATTAGCAGTGAATAACCTGGTAACCGTCTACTAATAACATGGTGACTATCGTCAGATATCATGATTGTTGTTCTCTAGACAAGTTGGCAACTGTCATCAGATAACCCGGTGATTAGCAGTGAATAACCCGGTGACCATCAAATAATAACATGGTGACTATCGTCGTTCTCGAAACCAGTTTGCAACTATCATCGGATAACTTGGTGATTACCAATGAATAACCTGGTGACCATCAACTAATAACATGGAGATTATCATCAGATATCATGATTGTTGTTCTCTAGAGAAGTTGGCAACTATCATCGTATAACCCGGTGATTGTTAGTGAATAACCTGGTGACCATCAACTAATAACATGGTGACTATCATCGGAAAACATGACTATTGTTCTCTAGACAAGTTGGCAACTATTGTTGGATAACCCGGTGATTGTCCGTGAATAACCTGGTGACTATTAACTAATAACCTGGTGACTATCATCAGACAACATGATATTTGACAATTTGCCAGTTATCATCAGAGAACCTCGTGATTGTCGTCGAATAATTCCGTCGAATAATTCCGGTGACCATCACTTAATAATATGTTGATTCATTTTCAATATGGTCGTTGTTTACATGGACAACTTGTCAGCTACCACAATCTACTCTAACCTGGTGACCATCATGAAATAACCCGGTGACCATCACTAATTAACATGGTGATTTGTGATCAGACAACATGACAGTTATTACCTGAACATTTGGGTAGCTACAACAGATAACTTGGTCCGGTGCCGAATAACATGATGATTGTCATCGTATAACCATGTGCTTTTCACAAGAATAAAATTTGTGATAGTTTTTGTCATAGGGATAACCTGTTGGAATTTACTAGTATTTACTAGCCCAAGATAAATTCAGAAATTCTCATTGGTACATTATTATATTTTGTTAATTGGGAAAATTAATGAGTCATTGATTAATTAGTAACGGTCACGTTTATTACGGCCGTTTCTAATTCATTCATTGATTAATTAGTAACGGTCACGTTTATTACGGCCGTTTCTAATTCATTAAACACGGTTAATACAACCGTTTCTGATTCACAAACACGTTTATTGTGACCGTTTTTAATTCATAAACGGACGTGTTTAATACGACAGTTTCTAAATCATAAACGGACGCGTTTATGAGGGCTGCTTTGACTCCCAACCTGCACTATATAAAACCGAACCAAGCCAATTTTGGTACATATACGCAACACATGGTCTCGCACCACCGTTCCAAAACCTTGCGCCGCCGTCTTCCAAGTCTTTTCCATCCCGTCTTCCGGCGTGCACCGGTTGAAGGGACAGTAGGCCTCCGGAACCCCCCTCTTGTGATCCTGTACGGGAGATGGGCGATCAGGTTTTTGGGGAGCGCACTCGCGCGACTACTGGCATCGAGTTCTTCCCCAACGACGACTTCTTCCCCGACATCGGCAGCCTCTTCATCGACGACATAGGCGACAACAGCAACGCCAACGCTTCGGCTGCCGCTGCACCGTATGATTACTTGATCTTCCTGTTTACGATACTGCTACAGTTTCTGCTTGTAGTAGTTGCTTTAGATTCGTTCTATTTATCTACTATTCAAGTAGATCGCATGATTAGTATAATTCTGGTTATTCTAGTCATAAACTATTTACTGTTTTCGCGGATTAAATCAATAGCTAAATTGCTTATATTTTCAACAATCCAAAAACCTGATATAAGCAATTTGTATCGCCTGGCTTTCTCGCGTCAACGAAGCCGTTTCCCTTCAAAGGGGTCCTGTACAAACGGTGGCGCATGAGAGCAGTTTACTGGCTTCAGAACAGTAACTGCTATGCTGCCACCAAAGGCAAACCTGAGGGCGAGCTTGATCTGAACAACAGGAACTTTTGAGAAGCTCGATACTCTGTTTAAGAGTGCCCTTCTGAGTATTCTTGACGATTCCATTGTGGATTCGTATATGTCGTTTGACACGGTAAGGACATGTGGGATGCGCTCGAGGCCAAATTTGGGGCCTCGGACGCTGGCAGCGAGTTGTACGTCATGGAGCAATTCTATGACTACAAGATGACTGATGAGCGTTCTGTTGTACAACAGGCTCATGAGATACAGTCGCTCGCTAAAGAACTTGAGCACTACAAGTGTAATTTACCGGACAAGTTTGTTGCCGGTGGCATTATCGCCAAGCTTCCACCTTCGTGGAGCAACTTTGCTACTTCTCTGAAACACAAGAGACAAGAGTTTTCCGTTTCGGATCTCATTGGGTCGCTTGATGTGGAAGAGAAGGCGAGAGCGAAGGATACACGTGCTCGAGTTGCGAGGCTGGTTCTAGTGCCAATATGGTACATAAGAAGAATTCCAGCAGCCCCACAAGCCCAAATTTAACAAGAGCAACTCTGGGGTAAAGGCAAGTCTGATGGACGGTTCAAGCCGTCACAGCCTACCAACTTCAAGAAGAACAACAATAAACCGAGGAAGGGATCATGCCATGTTGTGGTGATCCGTCACTGGGCACCTCGCTTTCCAATCGCCATGAGCTGCGCACATCTGAGAACAACGGCAAACTGCCAATGTTGTTATTGGCAACACTGAGATGAAGGAATCTGGGTACGGTATATTTCCACCATTCTTTCAGTTTGTCATTCTCCTGAATGGTTGATTGACACTGGTGCCAATGTACATGTTTGTGCTGATGCTCGATGTTTTCTTCTTACCAGGTCACAGGGACTTCTCCGTGCTGATGGGGGTCACATGCTTTGTTCGTGGTGTTGGAACGGTCGATCTGAAGTTTACTTCGGGAAAGATCGTGCGCCTGAAGAACGTTCATCATGTGCCCTCCATCAATAAAAATCTCGTCAGCGGTTCGCTACTATGTCGAGATGGTTATAAGTTGGTTTTCGAGTCCAATAAAGTTGTAATATCTAAGTATGGACAATTTGTTGGTAAAGGCTATGAGTGCGGAGGCTTGTTCCGCCTATCTTGTCAGACTTTTGCACTAAAGTTATTAATCATATTTGCCATGAAATTGAGTATAATGTCTGGCATTCACGACTTTGTCATATTAACTTTGGTTGCATGACGCGGCTAGCTAGTTTGGATTTAATTCCGAAATTCACTACTGTCAAAGGTTCCAAGTGTCAAGTATGTGTGCAAGCTAAGCAACCTCGCAAGTCCATACGACTGCTGAGGCAAGAGACTTGGCACCGCTGGAACTTATACATTCGATCTTGTGAGATGAATGGCGTGTTGACAAAAGGCGGAAAGAAATATTTCATGACGCTTATTGATGACTCCACTAGATATTGTTATGTGTATCTTCTGAAATCAAAAGATGAGCTTTAAACTACTTTAAAATCTATAAAGCTGAAGCAGAGAACCAACTTGATCGAAAATTAAACGGCTAAGGTCTGATCGTGGTGGAGAGTATTTTTCCAATGAGTTTGATTCGTTTTGTGCGGAACATGGTATAATCCATGAGAGGACGCCTCCCTACTCGCCTCAGTCAAATGGGTGGCTGAAAGAAAGAACCGAACTCTAACTGATTTGGTTAACGCCATGTTAGACACTTCGGGTCTCTCCAAGGCATGGTGGGGGGAGGCTTATTGACAGCTTGTCATGTCCTAAACCGAGTTCCCATAAAGACGAAAACTGTTTCTCCATTTGAGGAATGGGAAAGGAAAAATACGAGACTCTCTTACTTTCGTACTTGGGGTTGTTTGGCGAAAGTCAATATACCAATTCCCAAGAAGCGCAAGCTTGGACCAAAAACCGTGGATTGTGTTCTTCTGGGCTACGCTTTTCATAGCGTTGGTTATAGATTTTTGGTAGTAAAATCTGAGGTATCCGACGTTAACGTTGGTACGATTATGGAGTCGAAGGATGCGACTTTCTTTGAGGAAATCTTTCCATGAAGGATATGCCTAGCTCATCAAATCAGGAGATACCTAATACATCTAGTCAGGAATTGGTTGATATTCCTGATCCTACCATTTCGATAGAACACACTGATAATCCTGTGGAGGATGACAATGAAGTTCCTGTTAGGAGCAAGAGACAGAGGACTGCAAAGTCCTTTGGTGATGATTTCATTGTGTACCTTGTTGATGACACCCCTAGTACCATTTCAGAAGCCTATGCATCTATTGATGCTGACTACTGGAAGGAAGCTGTTCGTAGCGAGATGGATTCCATCTTGGCTAACGGAACCTGGGAAGTCACTGATCGTCCTTATGGGTGTAAACCTGTAGGATGTAAGTGGGTGTTCAAGAAAAAGCTTAGGCCTGATGGTACTATTGAGAAGTACAAGGCGCGCTTGTGGCCAAGGGTTATACCCAGAAAGAAGGTGAAGACTTCTTTGATACTTACTCACCTGTGGCTAGACTGACCACGATTCGAGTGCTACTTTCATTGGCTGCCTCGCATGGGCTTCTCGTTCATCAAATGGACGTGAAGACAGCTTTCCTAAATGGAGAGTTAGACGAGGAAATTTACATGGATCAGCCCGATGGTTTTGTAGTACCTGGTCAGGAAGCAAAGGTGTGCAAGTTGTTGAAGTCCTTATATGGCCTTAAGCAAGCTCCTAAGCAATGGCACGAAAAGTTTGAAAGAACTTTAACTGCTGCAGGTTTCATTATAAACGAATCTGACAAATGTGTGTACTATCGCTATGGTGGGGGCGAGGGAGTTATTCTCTGTCTGTATGTCGATGACATACTGATCTTTGGAACCAACCTTGATCTAATCAAGGAGGTTAAGGATTTCTTATCTCGTTGCTTTGAGATGAAGGATCTAGGAGTAGCCGATGTTATCTTGAACATCAAGCTGCTGAGAGATGGTGATGGTGGGATTACACTGCTTCAGTCTCACTATGTGGAAAAGGTCTTGAGTCGATTCGGGTATGACGACTGTAAGCCTTCTCCGACACCATATGATCCTAGTGTGTTGCTTCGAAAGAATCAACAGACTGCTAGAGATCAACTGAGATATTCTCAGATTATTGGCTCGCTTATGTATTTGGCTTGTGCCACGAGGCCTGACATCTCTTTTGCTGTGAGCAAGTTGAGCCGGTTTGTTTCTAATCCGGGAGATGATCATTGGCATGCGCTCGAGAGAGTTATGCGTTATTTAAAAGGCACTGCGAGCTATGGAATTCACTACTCTGGATACCCGAGGGTACTGGAGGGTTATAGTGATTCAAATTGGATATCTGATGCTGATGAGATTAAGGCCACGAGTGGTTATGTGTTTACACTCGGTGGTGGAGCTGTTTCCTGGAAGTCTTGCAAGCAGACCATCTTAACGAGGTCAACTATGGAAGCAGAACTCACAGCGTTGGACACAGCCACTGTTGAAGCAGAGTGGCTTCGAGAGCTTTTGATGGACTTACCTGTGGTTGAAAAACCAATACCCGCTATCCTTATGAACTGTGATAATCAAACTGTGATACACAAGATTAAAAGTTCTAAGGATAATATGAAGTCATCAAGGCATGTGAAGAGGAGATTGAAATCTGTCCGAAAATTAAAGAACTCCGGAGTCATTGCGTTGGATTATATCCAAACGTCTAAGAATTTGGCAGATCCCTTCACAAAGGGTTTATCACGTAATGTGATAGATAGTGCATCGAGGGAGATGGGTTTGAGACCCACGGTATGAGTTGTCCACAGTGGTAACCTACTCTATGTGATCGGAGATCCCGTGAATTAGAAGTGGGAGACAAGCTGTTGGGCAGCTGAGAGGAGAGTATCCTTATATTATATTTCCCACTCCATGAAGATGCAATACTCTTCTATTTGTATGGCAGGTTGATATTTATCTTAATGTATTCCAAGTGGCTTACTTTTATAAGCGGAGATGTTGTCCTGCAGAGCATCTCTTGAGGAATACACCTATATGAGTCTGACTGTTAAACGTCGCAGTCCGTGAGAGTTGGGTGCTCTTTAATAAACTCATGAAAGGTCTTGGAGTATGACGCATAAGCTCCACCCGCGGGGAAGCCTTGCGGCAGCTCAGTATTGGTCAAGGGCTTGTGTGAAACTAAGTCGCAGCAAACTTGTAGTTCAAGGCATAGTCCACTATCCAAGTTGTGATCTAGTGTAGCATAAGTTTCTAAGTGGAAGTTCAACTTAACAGTCTCCACTGAGTACCGGTATATAAAACAATGTTTTGGAACTGAATGATGAGATATGAGCCAATGAGACTTTGTGGGGGATTGTTGGAATTTACTAGTATTTACTAGCCCAAGATAAATTCAGAAATTCTCATTGGCACATTATTATATTTTGTTAATTGGGAAAATTAATGAGTCATTGATTAATTAGTAACGGTCACGTTTATTACGGCCGTTTCTAATTCATTCATTGATTAATTAGTAACGGTCACGTTTATTACGGCCGTTTCTAATTCATTAACAGACACGGTTAATACAGCCGTTTCTGATTCACAAACATGTTTATTGTGACCGTTTTTAATTCATAAACGGACGTGTTTAATACGGCAGTTTCTAAATCATAAACGGACGCGTTTATGAGGGCTGCTTCGACTCCCAACCTGCACTATATAAAACCGAACCAAGCCAATTTTGGTACATATACGCAACACATGGTCTCGCACCACCGTTCCAAAACCTTGCGCCGCCGTCTTCCAAGTCTTTTCCATCCCGTCTTCCGGCGTGCACCGGTTGAAAGGACAATAGGCCTCCGGAACCCCGCCTCTTGTGATTTTGTACGGGAGAGGGGCGATCAGGTTTTTGGGGAGCGCACTCACGCGACTACTGGCATCGAGTTCTTCCCCAACGACGACTTCTTCCCCGACATCGGCAGCCTCTTCATCGACGACATGGGCGACAACAGCAACGCCAACGCTTCGGCTGCCGCTGCACCGTATGATTACTTGATCTTCCTGTTTACGATACTGCTAGAGTTTCTGCTTGTAGTAGTTGCTTTAGATTCGTTCTATTTATCTACTATTCAACTAGATCGCATGATTAGTATAATTCTGGTTATTCTATTCATAAACTATTTACTGTTTTCGCGGATTAAATCAATAGCTAAATTGCTTATATTTTCAACATAACCTGGTAGTTGCATAGTTGTGATAGTATTTTTCGCTCATTTAGGATGCTAAGTGGCTAGAGAGGCAATGGTTAGCGTGTAGTGGTACACACGCGGCACAAAAAAAGAAATTGTGTCGTAACATTCTATTACCGGCACTGTGGGCAATTAGCGTGTAGCGGTACACACGCGGAAAGTCCATAATCTAACAACAGTGGGAAAAGCGCATCATGTGGGCCGAAGCAGCTGGTCAAACTGGCCCAACCCAACCATGACGGGCTTGCCAAAAACAATTTCCTGCAACGACCAGGCACGGGGACGACTCAGCGCGGAATTGATTACCGGGTTACAGGCATCGTACGGTGATGTTTCGTGGGGGCACAGTCGTTAGGTAGCACAGTCCTTATCAAAATCAGGTCATCTCAATATTAGTCCAAGCATAGCCATGCCAAACAAGTGGAAGAAAAGAAGCTCAAATGAAAGTAAAAGGAAAAAAAAAGCTCAAATGAAAGTCAAATGGAAAAAAGAACTCATAGGTGGGATGATATTTGGACTAGTCCACCATATACCTTGCACAAGTGGACTAAATATTACCTAAACAACCCTTTACCCCCTCCCATCTACGACCAAATAGATGCACTCAAAAACCGCACAAGATTAGTCTTGGTTATTCGCTAAGAGCTTCTAGCCTATAAAAGGGGAGGGCACTAGATTGACCTTGTGGTTTATCTTGTTCTTCTTCCGCATGTCCTTTCATGTTCACTCTTTTTCCTAAACTAGTTGGCATGTACGTGCAACGCACGTCTTCGTAACCAAAGGGGGAAATTTACATATATAAATGTGATTACTTCTTTTGTTGTAAGTCAATAGTATGGCTGCGCATATTCATCGGTTACTTTTGGGCCAAACAATTTCAGATTTAAGGTTAAAAAGAAAAAATGTGTACATAACAAAACATCATTTTATTTCCATCTAAAAGGAATTTACATATGTAGCAATAAGAAATATGTGTTTTGTTTGCACCTTTATCAGTACAAACACGAATAATCTCAGTATAGGAGCGATAGTTACAGTATTAAATTTCGTTATTACTGTTTATTTATCATACAACTGAAGTTGCAGCTCAATTGGTGTATGAAAGAAAAACACGCGCATTGAGAAACAACCAAATGTATCAAGCACTTGATAAAAATATTCCATGTTCGAACTGCACAAACTACCCAGAAAAGCATTACGGACCTGAAATCCAGCATGCATCTCATGCATGAACTTGATACAAAATCTTGGTTGGGAGGGGCACAGCTAATAGCGCAGGCGGCAGGCGAAAGATAAAGCCCCATCCTCCCGATTGAGCAGCCTCTTTGGAAGAGCCATCCGTGTTGAGCTGTTGAATATTAGGACATCAGCTGGCTGCAGAGACCATAAGCCTTTGTTTGCTAGTTTCCATGGCCTTCTGTTGTTCATTCACACAGTTTGATAGATCATATTTTAACTGAAAAACAAATTTCTTCATAACTTCTTATCACTTCTCACACATTTTCCTTATTTCTTTCATGCCACCATAACCAGAGGAGTAAGATTGATGTTATACATTCATCTTCTTTCAGTTTTAGTATTTCATCACAGAAATTTATAGCATATGGACATGGGGCAAGACACATCCTATCCTAATCCTGAGGTGGCATTTGTATCTGATCATTCAGACACATACAATTTAAAAGCACTGCGCTGACAATGGCACCAAAATCAAAATCTGGCCAACTCAAATACCTTCTTATGCACTTGCTTCCCCTTGTTTTGTAGAGATTCGCAATAACTATAGGACCCACGAATTGTTGAAGAAGATTCAGAAACCAACCATGCATCACCGCGAGGTCCGACCACATGAACTCTGAGTCTTGACATTATATCCTGCAAAAACAAATAAAGTCTTCTTCACTGATTACTGGTACATAAATGGTACTATATGTATACAGATTCTTCTGGCACCAAGGGATGGTACACAGATCAATGCACTACCTGTTCACTAACGGAAATCTGAACACAATGGCCAAGCGACTCAGTTCGGAGCAGGGAGCAAATTCACAAACCTGCTACTATGTTAAATTGTTAATCTGTGAAATTTAAGCTTTACAAATCGGTGACACTGCTGGATTCAAGCGCACAACGCATCTGTTCCATCATCCCAATGAAAAATTCGAGGCAGAGAGAGGATTGGGAGAGCACCGTACATCCACCGCCGCGCGGCATGCATAAGAGCTGGTACCACATCTTTGCACGCCGCTGCTCACCACTGCTCGGCACGCCGCAGCCCTCCCCTGCTCCCTCGCTCACGAGCGCATCCCCGCCTCCGACCACCGCTCCTCCGCCGTCCAGCTCATCCCGGCGCCGTAGCCTGGAGATCCTCCGGCCCTGCTCGTCCCCTACCACCGCGCCGCTGCCCCGTCCTGTGGCTCCTCTCCCTACGACCTCCACGGCCAGGGAGCCTCCAAGCTTCGCCCCCGGCGTCGCCCTTCTCCTCTTCTGGCCACGGCCGTCCCCGCGTCGCCTTGCTCGAGATTTCTCCTGCCTCGCCGGTCCTGCTGCTACTCTCGCCGGCGCTGGCTTGGAGGACCTTTGGGGCGGGCTGGAGCAGCGGGATCCAGCGCCCGGCGACTGAGCTGCGAGATCCACCGGCGGCGGGTGTGGGAAAGCGCCGGCCACGGGGTACGGAGCAGCGGGGGTGGCAGCGCGCGCGAATCACGGCGGCGCTCGCTAGGATTTGAGCGCTTTGCCCGCTCGTTTCGGCGAAGAGGTTCGAGATGAGAGAAATAGACTTCGTACCGGTTCGCTGGTTTGTGTTGAGGTGCTCAACATGGACCAAGCAATCTGATACGTTGATCTGATATTCGACGATTTAAATTTAATGTATCCGTCATATGCTTGCTCTTTTAATAGTAGTATAGATTTACCATCCGACTGTTTTGCCACATGATTTTCTGCCAGTCCTCTTGTATCTGAGGTTATCTCTTCTTTATAGTCATCTCGAAATATTTTATTTTTATTTGTCATGTTTAGCCACATGTTCAATGGCTTTACCATCATGTACATGGCTTTGTATTTGACTCTCTTCATTGCGTCTTCACCACCTTCAGTTTTGAACTGGTATCAGTTCAACATCCTGCTAAAGAGCGCTTCCCTCATGTTCTTTTGCCCTTAACTATGTGTTGTGATATTCACAGCTTCACAAATGCTGACACCTACGGCGGTGTTGTACCCAATTGTAAGCTCTACTGGAATGATGGGAACACCTCGTTGGTGGCCATGTGATGTGGATCACGTTTGTCCAGTGGTTTGGTCTCTTGGCTTGCACCGCCTCGTTTCCTTTGCTGACTGCTCTTGCACGACTTAAGAGCCAACACCGGTCAGCTCATCTTCATTAGGAATCTCGTTAGCTAATGCAGAGTCTTCATCCGACTCATAGTCGTCCGACAAGCCGCTGCCAACCTATGGTGGCCCCCGTCTCTAGGTCTTCTGCCTGCTCTAATACAACATGTGTTTGCGAGAAAGATTCATTCATTCTACAAAGAAGTTAAAAGTAGTTATTAAAGTTAAATTAGTAGAAGTATCTAACCTACTACTATAGCTTTATTGAACTACTTAAAAATATTGAATAACATGCGGAGAGTAAAAGAAGAAAATTAATATGTTACTGTCAATAGTTAAATATTGTGTTGATATGAAATTAATTAAATTATGAATCCTAGTAAAGCACAAATGAATAAACCAAATTTAAATCTCAAACATAGCAAAAAGTAATATGTGTTCAGTGTGTGGGCGAGAGAGAGAGAGAGAGAGAGAGAGAGAGCAGGCAAATAATATGTGTTCCCTTAACAGCCACAACGTATTAAACGAGAAAAGAGAAAGATCAAAACATCGGTTCGTAAAGGATCTGTCGTTATCCATACATGAGTTGGAATCAAGGATAGAGACGATCGTGCATGAGCCTCAGGTGATGTTAACCTGCACACATTGATCGATCATTCACTGCACTACCTGCGGAACTATAAGCTGGTTAATTGTTAATTCTTGCTAGTTAAGTATTCTTCATTCACTGGGGCATGCATACACGGAAGATTAATTATGATATGTTTGTGTTTGCCTTTAGACAGTGCATCACATAATTAGGTTTAGGCGTGTGTGGACCATTACACTTAGTGCATGGGGGCATGTCCTGCCCCACCAATGATTCTAGTAGTAGGTTTCCATATTCCACAAGGTATTTCTAGCTGGTTGTGTATGGTTTTAGCCAAACCTCATCCCACAAAAAGGTTGGCTGGCAGAAAAAAAACCTTAAAAGTATTGGTTGTCGATGATTTGGCCGATGTTAGCAAAATACAAGAACAAGATTTGACCAACGAATAAGGATGTGCCAACATATTTTCCATCAACTAAACAAGGTCCAAATTTTCCGCCATGACAAACATTTTAGTAACGCTGGTTTTGAACAGAAACGAAATACGCTCTTGAGAGTTGGCAAACGGACAAGGAAAGCCAAAATATTGGCCACAACCCAAACAAGGTCCAAACTTGTATCCATGATCAAATATTTAATAATACAGATTTGGGACACAAACACACACACACACACACACACACACACACACACACACACACACACACACACACACACACACACACATATATATATATATATACCCTTAGGATATTTGGTCATATAGGATGCGAATCTTCTATAGGAAACCTATGAGAATGTTGGAAAAGAAAAGTAAAGAAGACAAAACGAACATGCAAGCTTCTATTTTATTTCTCTAATCACATCATTGCTATGTTTAATTAACTAGTAATGAGGTATCTCATACATCCTCCTAAGGTAAAAGAACCAATGGTATCAAAATTCATGCTGTGCACCAGTGGTACAGACTCTATGTTCTATACTTGCATGCATTTCCTTCAAACTTTAAAGTGTTTTACTTTTTGTCTGTACCTGCATTTTCTGACTATACCAAGCCCTCTTATTTTCAGTAAATGGTTTTCCCCGTTTAGCGCTACTATTTGTGTTTGGTCATATGTTAGTCCAATGAGTACGTAGTACTAGAATGAGCAAGCCGTAAAGAGCATCAAACTTGAAAGATTTAATCGTACCGCCAGTTTGAAAATCAACGTACTTGTGTATTTATCTACAAAGACAACTCGAGTTCATTGTTATTCACTTATACCAATATCATGTATACGTAGACATTCTTTTGTTAGGCTGGGTTCATGGCCGATGATATGTGTTGTGCAATTTGAACTTATTTCATAGTTTGTTGTGAAACCAAGTTGCATGGTCATAGAATATGTTTGGCTAGCCAAACGATAAAGTACATAAATCTGGTTACGCAACTTAGTATACCCTTTTTGATTACTTGGAGACAAATCTTGGGGTTTTTAATTTTTGATAAAAATAACAGGACTCTAATGTGTATTTTTATTTTTTATAAAATATTTATGGATTAAAAAGAAAGGGACAATGAGAAATAAAAATTAACACTAGTACCAATCGCACACGATTGAAATTAATCTTCGCACATGGTTTCTTGAAGCGTCGCTTTGCGTGGGTTGCCAATGGAATATCTCATCAAACTCGGTTTCCTAATCGTGTGTGAACATGATTTCCTAATCGTGCATGTGTGCGATGATGGAAGCACCACACACGATTTTTTTAAATTCGGACCGTGTGTGTGATGTTTGACGGATTCGCTCACAGTAGTCTTGACAAAATTGTTTGCGAACTTTACAACATCCCACAGGTTTTGTTAGATTTAATCATCATTATTACTGATGACATCACCTAAGCTATATTTACTGAATTGTTTGTGTTTATTGATGCCAACACATACGCCTAATTTTAAATAATCGTGTTGCATATTTGATCAAATTTAAATCACTGCAACATCATAAAAGAACGTACATAATCAAATAGATATACGGATTCACGTCATAAACAAATCATAAATCAGTGGTACTATCTTTGGACCATCACAAGTATACAATATGTAAATCACATCTGAACAATCATAGTCAATCATAGTGTATGCATATATAAAGCCAACATCAGGATTGTTCGAAATATACCATAGAGGCAATAATAAAGCGTAATAGTTTTAGAATGTGTAATTCGGATGGTAAACCTATTTGCATTTGTGGAAATATGAACACCATATTAGATCCCTAGTTAGTCCTCTGTACTAACACATGAGTTATTACATGGTTCAGTTTTCCTAACCATAGGCATAAGTGAAGTGTTACGAGGATGCCGATAATAATGAGGACATGGCGTGAGTGTAACAGAGTGTTGGATAAACCATTTGATATATTGAGAGGTACGTCGATACATTGTTAGTAATTACTTACCGAATATGTTCACACGATAAGTTCTTTGTAGGCAATGTGGGAGCAGTCCAGATCCCGTTTGTCTATTATTGACCTGAAAGGTTTTCGTGCATGTGTGTATTATCTCAAACATATAGGCTCGCACGCTTAAAGGTTTAGGACATTTAGAAACACAAGTGCGATATGGAAAAAGAGAGAGTAGGATTATGAAAATGTTCCGGACGATCTGGGATGTCACGGGTGACCCCGGAGGTGTGCAGAAAGGCTCTGAGCTACCAAAAAGTTCAAAAAAGTTCTACAATATTGCAGAATATTCTGAAATATGACGGAAGGTTCTGGATGGTAGGAAGGCCAGCCGCATGGGCCTGCCATGTGGGGCATGGCGACACGGGTGGCAAGGCACCCGTCCAGCCGGCCCTTGCTCTTATAGTAGAACTTAAACTCCTACTCCCTCCGTTCACAAAAGGATGTCTCAACATATCTCAAATTTGCATGCATGTAAACATGATTTAGTGTGTACATATACATATATTTCAGATAGGTTGAGACATTCTTTTGTGAACGGAGGGAGTACTTTGAAAGGGATGTTCTAATCCTAGGAGGACACCTCCTAGTCCTTGCCGACCAGCCCTGGCAAACTATTATAACAACATAAATGGTAGCCAAAATTGTAAATTGTTTAACATCGAAAATTAAAGGCGTCTTATATTTTGGTCATAGGGGTACCAAATAAGCAAATACTACTTTTATGGACCACTACAACCCATCCCAAAAATGCATACGCAAAAACAGAGCAGAGCATTAGTTTGGCATGTAAAGGTTCAAGTCTCCCGGGCGGCCCGTCACACTCACACACGTAGGGTGAAAGAAACAAGCACCCAGAGAGCCACACCCAGGACGCACAGCGTGCCCGCGGAATCTCCCCCACTAGTACGTGCTTCCAGCTTTAGATATCAGCTAAGATCGATCGAGTGCTCCCCTCTCCCCACCACCATCTTCTTCCTCCTGTCTCCTCTTCCTCCCTCCGCTCCAATTATATATACCGCCGCGATCCTGCAACCTAATTCCACCTCCAAGCCTTCTATTTTCCTCCTCGGACCAGCATAATATAGCTGCGATCCCAAGTTCTCAATAGATCGAGATATGTTGTGTGTGTGGATGACGCAGCTGGTTGCGCCAAGCTTGGGGTGTTCCGTTGGGGTGGCGCGAGCCGTGTGAGCAGAAGCGTGCGTGCACGTAAGGATGTGCCTTGGCTGCCGTGCCACCGCCGAGCTCTCGTCGTGAGAGTATATCGACAAGGGTACGTGATCGATCCATCGATCCTCCTGCTCAGAGCTCAGTACCTGTATTTCTTGGTCGATCGGCATGTGGGGCGACGTGGTGTCGCTGGTCCGGCAGGGCCTGGGCTGGCGGCGGCGGAGGGGCAGAAGGTCGACGGCGCGGGTGGTCGACGAGAGCGCGCTCGACGTCGCCGTCACCGTCGCCGCAGAGGACGGGGGTGCCGCGCGCGCCACGGTGGCCGGCGCGCTGGCCAGGGCGCTGCTGGCGCTGGCGTGCGCAGTCCGCTTCGACGGCGACGGCATGTCAACGGGGGAGGCATGGGCTGCGAGCGCATGGCGGCCACGCGCCGACGAGGTCAGCCACCTCATGGTGCGCGAGAGCATGCGCTACACCATTTACGCGTAGCCAGAACAGGACTGTACCGACGTACGTGTGGATGTAAGGATGGTGTACGTGTGTAGATTTATATATGTGTGATGCTGAATACTAGGAATGTATAGAGTATTGTACCTTCTATGTACTTCTGTTTCAACAACAGCAACAACAACAAAAATCAGCTGCAAGTGTCCTGGTAAGTGGGCTGACGTGCTTATGTATACAATTCTTGGTTAATCTAAGATATCAGTACAATTTAATGCCAATTGCAAGCTACGATCATTCTCTTCTTCTCTTACCATTTCCCCCTTTGGATTTCTGTTTTCGTTATATATATTATTTTCATCTTGTTTTTTTGTATCTGAGTGAGGCCTGAGTCCTGAATGTTTGCACTCATGCCACCTATTCTGAAGATGTAACTAGACATCATAAGCTACAAGTCCAGATATCTGTAGTTCTGAGCTTGGCTAAATTCTGTTCACTCGAAAACATGTTTCCTACGGCCTAGTGGCCTACCCACATATAGCTAGCTAACTGCCTGATAAAAAATAACAAAGTTCCTCATATATATATTTATTTTTCGAGAATGCCAGGGGGATTGCTCCCACCGGTTGTTATATTCCGAAAGTAGCCTGGCGGGCCAGGTTCTTACAACAGAATAGCAATTTTACAGGGGATACAAGGGAGAGAACAGAGAAAATACAAGAAAAAAAGACTAGAAACACTATGGGAGGGGGAGGTTGGCAAAACAGAGCCAACCGAGACCCCCGAGACGCCAACACCTAGCAAGACGCCGGAGGAGGATCTCCAGCAATTAGACCATTGGGTTAGGAAGTAGAATACGTGGACACCAAACAAGAGCACACCAATGGATATCGCTGGCACGGTCGAAGGGCGTCGGATAGCCGAGTCCGTGCGACGACACCGAGTCGAAGGGCGTCGGATAGCCGAGACAGGGCGTCGAATGGCCGAAGGGCGGTGCGCCGCCGAGACCAAACACAGTCGAAGGGCATCGGATAGCCGAGACTGGGGCGACGACACCGGTGTGCCGACCCCGTGGTCGAAGGGAGACGCATGCCAAGGCCACCCCATGACATCCATGGAGCTCTGTTGGGTCACCATGACCACTGCCCGATCCGCAGGTGTACGAGCCAAAGGTCCGACGGCGAGGCGAAAGGCAAGTCGCCCGACACATGCCAAGCTCGAAAGTGATGCCTCCAAGAAGGAAGAACGACGCGGAGGCGACGCCATCACTTGATCCACGAGGGCCGTGAGGCCGGGATCGGGGATTTCTCCCGGAGCAGCAGCAGGAGAACACCACGTCGCAGTGCCTCCCTCGCATCGGGACGACCTCACCACCCCTGCCGCACGTCGGGAGTGGAGCAGGGGGCCCACTGGGGAAGCTGCTCACCATCGAGCCGGCGGGGTCGCGGCGACCAGGACAACACCCGCGCGAGGAAGGTGCGTCCGGCCCGCTCGGCCCATCCGAGGCCCAGATCGGGCCCGGGCCTCAATCCGCCGTCGGGACGGCAAGCACCATCCAGGGAGGAGGGAACGACCAGCAGCAGCTCGTGGCAGCCGGCCGAGGGGCGCAGACGACGCCGGAGACGAGGGGCGCAGACGGCGAAGTCACGAGCACCACCGCGAGATCCGGCGCCAGCCGGGAGAGAACACAGAGGCGAAGCGGGTCGAGGGCGCAGGGCCGAGGCGAGCTCGACGGGATGGGGCTGCGGAGGAACGGCGACGCAGGGGCGCGGGAGACGGAGCCGTCGCAGTGGGGTGAGGCGGCGGGGCCCGATGCAGTCTCATCACCGGCGTCGAGCAGGCTTTGCCGGCGGCTGCCTCCGGGGACGGCGAGGGAAGGTGGCGGCGGGAGGTGGATGGCGGCTGGGGCTAGGGTTTCGCCCTCCTGTCGCCCAGAGAGGAGGCGACAGAGAGGGTCCTCCACTCGGTTCTTCTTCAAAAAAAGGTCGTCGTGAAACCATACGAAGCTACGATTCTCAAGTCTACTACTAACTCAATCAGAGATAATCACCGACGACACGATCGACACTGTACTAAACCTACTCTAGCACATACTCCTATATAACTGCGAATCAATCAATTAACAAAAACACCAATGTAATCAAGCTCAACCGACCCCAGCCAGAGCGTGCCGTTCCGTTCCGCCACCTCGCTGAGCGTGACACCCCTGGCGGCCGTGAGCTCCTCGACCTCCACGCCGTCGGCGTCGAGACGAACGCCAACCAGATGCTTCACCGGAGCCGCCGTCGCATTCAGCCTCTCCCTCTCCTGGTTCAGAGCCACCCAAAAGCCGCCCCGGCCGTCGCGCCTCACGTTGTCAGGGTACCCTGGCAAGTCGGCCGGCGAAGAGCTCGTATTGGCCGACCTTGGGCCCCTTCAGCCAGTACCTAAACGCTTGACACGGTACCGTGTGCGCCACCACCACGTGCATCCTGTCTCGGCTAACCGTGACGCCGTTTGGGTATGCCAGATCCGTCTTCAACACCGTTACAAGCTTCGTCCGTGCGTCGTACCTCAGGAGGCGGCCGGTCGCGTCGGCGTTCATGATAATCTCGGTGTTGAACCTGTACACATATATACATAGAGATATATGTCATATTGATCTAAATGTTACGAGTAAATTAAGACGTGATTGATCGGGGCGTACCTCCGAGGATAGTTGGCGCTGCTATCAGTAAAGTATGCGTCGCCGGTAGCCTGGTCGATATCGAGACCGTTGAGAAAGTGGAAGGGAACACCGTCGACCTCTTTGGCTATCACCTGGGCTTCACCGCCATCCGGACCTACTTTCATGAGCCCCAGGTACGCGTCAGCGATGTAGAGCTCACCGGTTTTCCTGTAGAACCGAACGCCCAGCGGTCGGCCGCATATGCTCTCTTTCTCCTCCGACGGTACCGCACAGTCAGAGCACAACGGAATTTTCCTACAAAACAGGCATATGTCACAAGTTAACGATCAACGTCTAAATATCTAATTGATCAGAAATCTTAGGTACCAACCTGTAATTGGCGTTGTAAGCGAAGGTGCTCCAGCCGACGGCATTGTCGCCCCACTTGAGGATACGACCGTCGGAAATACCGGTGTAGATCCCGTACTTGCCGGAGAACGCGAGGCTCTCGGCACCTCTGACGCCGTCGGGCAGCGGGAGGCGGTAGGTCCACTGTGTGTCGGTCGTCTTCATCTGCTCGGCCGAGGCTACCGAAAGCAGGCAGGCAAACACAACCAGAATCGCCGCCGTCAAGGTTCGTCCCATCGTGCTCGTCGAAATATTTTCTTTTTGGGAAAACCGTAGGGACGGGGCAGCCTTTTATGGGAGCCGACGCGGCTAGGTGTAGCAGTAATAATCCAACACAAACTATAATGTCCGAACGGTTTGGAGTCAGAGAGGTTCGAGACCCGATTCAGTCTCTATTCGTTTCCAAGAACTCCGCGCCGAACATCGCGGCCGTCCTCCGACGAGGTCAGTCTCCCTCCCTCCGCCCTCTACCTCTCTGCCCGCTCCGTCTTACCGGCTCCGCTTACCCAAGCCATAAACCCTAGCTGAAGGTCCGACCCGTGAGACATTTCCTGGGGCTCGAGCTTGGGACCGGTCCCCTCTGGGCCGATTAGTTCATCTATGTTGTTCTGCTTCCTAATAGCATTATTATCTAGGATATCCATTTACTGTTACTGGATTCCATATGAAGAATGCAGGTCAATTTCATGTCGTCCCATGTTTCTCTACACATGGGGAACGCATCGTATGCAGTCTCATATTTTGGTCTACTTGAAGCAAGGATTTAACGTTGCCACCATGTTTACATACCTTTTGGAGAATTGAATTTGTTTTTGTACCATTCCATTCACGCAATCTCTAGAACTTGCTTTACTTCTAATGCAGTTCTGCCTTTTGAACTTATTTCATACAGTTGTTAAGAAAGATAGCTCCGCGTACAAATTACTAACTCAAACGATACATATGAAGTTTATTACTGCAGGATCATGCCTTTTGGAAATTGTTGCCATGTAGTTGCCTGACGTACCCGATTATACTAGTACTGATGCGTTTCTAGTCTGTGGGAGTTTTTCCTGTCAGTTTGTTTGTGTTGTGTACATCTATGATGTTCTGCTTCCTAATAGCGTTATCTAGAAAAATCCACTTGTTGCAACTGGATTCCATGTGAACAATCGGGACAATTTCATGTCGTCCCATGTTTCTCTACACACCTCCCATGATTCTCTACACACCGGGAATGCTTCGTGTGCAGCCTGAATTAATGTCTACTGATTTTCTTGAAGCAATGGCATAACGTTACCAACATGTGTACCTTTTGGACAATTGAAAAAAATTCCACCAATTTGATTTCCGAAATCTCTATAACTTGATATACTGCTTTGCAATTCTGTCTTTTGAACTTATTTCATACAGTTGTTAAGAAACATAGCTCTGAGTACAAATTACTAGTAACCGAAACAATACGTATGAATTTATATGCAGGATCATGTCTGTAACATTTCAAGGGTGGAAAAGAAAAACTGATGCTGTAACATTTGCTTTACTTTTATTTGTTCTTTGAGGCAGTAGCTAGATCTGATGTGACATAACATGGGTATAATTTGAATTTACACTATAGTATATTATAGATATGTTGCTACCTGCTGTTAGAGATCAGCAGCAGGGGTTGTTTTTTATCCAAAAGTTTTTGATGTGTTAATTGCTCGTGGCATCCTTGTTTATCTTGGAATAATAGTGTTAGTACTTGATGGGAACTGATGCATGGTGGTTAGTATGTAGTGCTCCTACTTTCGAAACTGTTGCTAACATTATGTATATGAATGGTACTGATGCATTTCCAGCCTGAGATATCTGTTTTGTGACAGTTTATTTTTGCTGTATTAATATGTGCTATTGTGCTTTGTACTGAAATGTTATAAGCAACTAGGGGAGGTAAGCGCGGCCATGCCGCGCCCGTGGAGTAATAAAATTGTTTAGTTTGTGAATATTATTCAAGGTGGGGCGTTTTTCGTTTCTCGCAAAATGAGTGTACTTGAAGGTTAGCTGAAAATTGGAAATACTTCGGTGTCGTTAGAAGAATGAAGATCGTGGCATAAAATACTATAATAAGTTCGTAATCAGATGGAAGAAATTATATGAGCATGTATGATTTTGAATCTATAATTAGAATAATTGGATTCGAAACTCGTCTAATTTTACAGAGTATTGAAACATTTAAATGTCTTGCATTCTCCCATAAGTAATTAGTTTTTGTAGAGTTCTCAGTTCGTTATTAGTTTTTTTAGAGTTCTCAGTTTGTTATTTTTTCATATTTTTGGCATGCATATGTTTAAAGTTTTATTCAATGTGTAATTAGAAGAAATGGATTTAAAATCTGGCTAAATTTACACCGCCTCGAAACTTTCAAATGTTTTGCATTCTCCCATAAGTAATTAGGTCTTTTTAGTGTAGTCATTTTGAATTTTTTTTGCATAATTATTCGACGGATATATCTAAAGATGTTAATGTAACAGAATCCGTAAGAAATTGTTTTGAAATTTCTCTAAATTTACACCTTTTCGAAACTTTCAAAATGTTTTGCATTTTGGCATAAGTAATTAGTTTTTTTTTGTGGTCATTTTGACATTTTTTCCATAATTTCCTGATGTATATATTTAAAGTTATTGTTATAATCGAATTAACCATTTACTGGTTTTTTTTCGTGGAAAAAGAATAGGACACTGACAGGCGGGGCCCACGGTGACGTCGCGCTGACGTCACCGAGGGCCAGCTCTGCTCTGTAGCCCTGCCGCGGCCGCGGCCGCGCGGAGGCCGCCGGCTTCCATCCAAGGCGACCTGGAGCGTGGGAGTTGGAGCGCTGGATGCGCGCGGCCGAGGGCTACCTAAAGGTGGCGGCGCCGCGGGCTGTACGTCGCCGGAGCGTCGCCGGTGACGCGCGGACGCGGCGGCGGACGCGGAGCAATCCGCGGACGATTCTGTCGGCGCCGTGGCGTTCCGCCGGCCGATCTTCGGCGAGGTAAGCGAGGGAGCGGCGGCAGACCTCGCCGTGGCCTTCGATTTGATCCGGGGGGCTCGGAGCGGCGGCGGCGATCCGGAGATCGCAGGAGAGAAGATGGGGATCGCGGCGTCTGTGAGGTTTTTTTTTACAAAGAAGCTTCTGAGTTATTCCGTAATTACGGATAGGTCCTGCGCAGTACTGGAAGCTGGACTGCAGGTTGATGTTCTGTTTTTTGAGTGGTTTTTTCGCAAAAGTGGCGCGGTGACCGGTGGGACGGGCTGCTACCGGCGGGCGACCGGGCCACGTGGCGGCTCCCCATTGGTAGATATTAGGAAATGAACAGTAGCGCGTGATTAGGGGCGACGTGGTTCGATCTGAAGCGTCCATTTCAGCGATCGGACGGCAGGGGGAAAGCGGGCGACGTGGATAGCGCGCCTGCTTGGCTTTTATATATTAGGTATATCTGCTGCCATTGCGAATTGTAATGTTTTGTGTACAGTCTGAACCTCTGTCTAGCAATTTGCCTGGTGCAATTAGTTCATGTTGCTAGCACATACTGGTTTGAAAATAAAAAACTTTTATCATTGAATTCCACAAATCTTTGAATTCGGCAAGAAGCCTTTACATGACATGGTGGGATCACTATAGTGCTAGTTTACAATGGGGTTTTACAGATTACATTTATCTATTACTGTTGCAAATAAATAGCTCTGGTAACACATACGAACTGAATCGACATATAAACTTCTTTTATCGCAGGATCATATTGTTCCAGCTATTTCATTGGTTGCTATTCCCAAATGTCTTGACCCGAGGCTTTTCTTTCTGCTTCATGTTTCCATATGAGCTATCCAGCAAACAAGAGGTATGCATCTCTAATTGCATGCATCTCTACTGATGCATCTCAGCATCTCTTATCAACGTTCGGTCCCGCGGCTGTTGCTTTGAGCAGGATATACCAAGCTTGAAGACAGAAACCAAGGACTCTTGGATTCTACTAGTAACATCAGGATGTGGTTCTCTGTGCAGAAAGATTGTTGGATCAGCTATCTCCAAGGTTCTATCTTGAAGAGCTTCCTCGACAAACTTATGTAGATCCAATGAATCTCTGAACATGTCGTCTGTTGGGCTCCTTCCAGTGAACATCTCAAGGAGCAATATGCCAAGACTAAAAATATCACCAAGAGGTGAGACCACAGAGCCTTCTCCATACTCTAAAATTAAAAAGATTGTGGTTAGCAACTTAGTATGCCATATTTGCGTGAAAATTAAAATATAAAATTAGAATAGTCAGTCACCTGGAGCAACATAGCCTATAGAACCTCTAATTCCAATTGAGCTATATGAATTTTGCGCCCCCTTGCTTGTATTTTCTAGAATGATCCTTGATATGCCAAAGTCTCCAACTCTGGCGCCCATGTCCTCAGCAAGAAGAATGTTGCTTGGCTTAAGATCACAATGGATTACCACTGGTTGACAGTAGTTGTGTAGATATTCTACCGCGTCCACAATATCAACAGCAATATCAAGCCTCTGGGCAAGGCTGAGAGTGTTGTTTGTAGTAGGCTCTTGAGATTTTGGATGAAGCCAACCATCCAAGTTACCATTGGGCATGAACTCAAAAACTAATGCCTTGAAATCTTGATCTTGGTGGTCGACACTAGAACAAGAAGTTATGATCTTTACGAGACAACGGTGCCGTATCCTTTTCATGGCCTCACATTCGACCTCGAAACTCTTGGAATACTTGGATTGGCCCATGTTAAACACCTTGACAGCCAGGGTTCTTTCCTCATTGTCCAAAACACACTTATAAACTGCACCATAACTTCCTCTCCCAAGCAAATTATTTTCTGAAAATCCGTTAGTTCCTCTCAATAATGCATGATAAGGGATTCTTTCGTATTGGTCCTCAGCAATTGAATATTGCTCCGTCTTCTTCTGGCTTTGTTTGAGCTTCTTGCGAAGTATCCAAAAGAGAAGAATAACTGAAAGTAACAACAAGATTGATCCAGTTGTTGCTAGAGAAATCACAAGAGACTTTGGTGTCCTTTTTTTGCCCTTGCTTAAGGGGCCTGCGGAGCATGAAGCCAAGTGAAGTTGAGGTGCACCACCGCACAGATTAATATTGCCAGCAACTGCTATGTAAGTGATGTTTCTGAATACACCTCCATTTGGCACCTCACCTTGCAAAATATTGAAGGATACATCCAATTTGGACAATGATGTCAAGTTCTGTAGAACGTCGGGGATTGACCCTGATAAGTTGTTGTGTGATAAATACAATTCCTGCAGGTTTTGAACACTACCCAGGGCATCCGGAATATTACCAGAGAACTTATTCATGGTCAGGTTCAGTTTACTGAGCCCCTTTATATTCTTCAGTGATTGAGGTATGCTTCCCTCAAACGAGTTATTGTCTAGCAATAGCGACTCCAACACTACACAATTCTGAATACTCTCTGGTATCTTGCCAGACAACTGGTTTCCTGATAGAATTAGTTGGTTGAGGTTTGCCAAGCTACCAACTTCAAAAGGAAGGGCTCCAGAAAGGGAATTATATGACAAGTCCAAGTACCAAGAAAGTTCAGGTAATTTCAAAATCTCACTGGGTATTGAACCATTAAGCTTGTAATTTGTTGACAAATCAAGTACAAATAAAATTTTCAACTCTCCCAGGCTTGCCGGAATGGGTCCTTCCAAGTTTCCATAGTATGCATACAGCCTGTTCAACCGTGAAAGGTTCCCTAGTGATGATGGTATGTGGCCAGAAAAACTATTGTTGTACAAGGCTAGCTCAATCAAATTTTCTAGTTTACCAATGCTTTCTGGAATCAATCCTGACATATCAGTATTTGCTATGGCAAGTATGTCCAGACCAACCAAATTGCCAATATCTGTTGGGATGCTCCCAGAGATACTACTGTTCATTACGTATAACTTCTGCAGAGTTGTTGAGAGGTTCGTGATGGAAGCAGGTAACTGTCCACCGAAAGATACTCCCCCGAGTAACAAGAACCCTAGTTGGCTGCAGTTTGCCAAAGAGTTGATGAATTCCCACCCCTTTTTGTCGTTTGCTTCAAGCTTATTACCTGACAAATCCAGATATTGGAGAGCTCCCTGCCATCCCAAAGTGGGAGGCACATCCCCACTGAATGTATTAGCTGCGAGATTAAGTTGTTCGAGATCAGAGATATTGGATAGCGATGAAGGGAAGGCTCCAGTGAAGTGATTATGCGACAAGCCAAGACTTCCCGTCTTGGGGAACTTGTTTCCAATATCATCTGGAATGCTCCCGTGCAGCACATTGAACCCAACCTCCAAAAATTCCAGTGATGACCAGTTATAAAGAGAAGGTGGAAGCATACCAGAGAGGTTGTTTCCAGAGAATTTGCAATGCCGCATACTCTGCAAGCTTCCGAGACCAGGTGGGATTGAGCCCACGAGATGGTTGACAGATAGATCGAGGAATTGTAGATACGACAGATTCGCCAGTGATGCTGGTACGGGCCCTGTGAAGCTGTTCTTACTCAGTGAGAGCTCCACCAGAGACCCGAGACCTTCGCCAAGCTCAGCCGGGATACGCCCACTAAGCTTGTTGTTGTGCAGTCCCATTTGTTTCATGCTGATGCAGGAGCTCAGGTTCATGGGTAACCTACCGGAGAAGGCGTTGTCGTTCAAGTCGAGCCTCTGTAGGCGTCGGAGGCGGCCGAAGCTCGCTGGAATCTCCCCGTGGAGCCAGTTGAAACTCAGGGTGAGCATCCGCAGGAACGTGAGGTTCCCAAGGGCCGGGGAGAGTACCCCGGCGAGGGCCCTGCTGTTCAATCTCAGCTCCACAACCCGTGCGGGCCTCTGGTTGCTGCATGTCACGCCTTCCCAGCTGCAGAAGTCAGAACTGCTGTTCCAGGAGGCTAGGGATCCGCCGTCACTGACCTGGGCTTTGAAAGCAAGCAGCGGGGCTTCGTCACCGGCACTAACCACGGCGATCATCAGGACGGCTACAAGTGACCACGACAAGCTCATGGCCATGACCCCCATTGCTGCGCCCCTCTTGGTTTGGTTGCCGAGTAGCATTTGCCTACTTCAATATATATTTGGTTGATAGTCCCGGCAAACATCTCCGAGCAACTAGTTTTGGGGAGATAGTGGAGGACCCTCTCTGTCGCCTCCTCTCTGGGCGACAGGAGGGCGAAACCCTAGCCCCAGCCGCCACCCACCTCCCGCCGCCACCTTCCCTCGCCGTCCCCGGAGGCAGCCGCCGGCAAAGCCTGCTCGACGCCGGTGATGGGGACGGCGGGGATCCGCCGCTCTCGGTGCTCGGTTGCAGCTCAGAGGAGGCGACTGCATCGGGCCCCGCCGCCTCACCCCACTGCGACGGCTCCGTCTCCCGCGCCCCTGCGTCGTCGTTCCTCCGCAGCCCCATCCCGTCGAGCTCGCCTCGGCCCTGCGCCCTCGACCCGCTTCGCCTCTGTGTTCTCTCCCGGCTGGCGCCGGATCTCGCGGTGGTGCTCGCGACTTCGCCGTCTGCGCCCCTCGTCTCCGGCGTCGTCTGCGCCCCTCGGCCGGCTGCCACGAGCTGCTGCTGGTCGTTCCCTCCTCCCTGGATGGTGCTTGCCGTCCCGACGGCGGATTGAGGCCCGGGCCCGATCTGGGCCTCGGATGGGCCGAGCGGGCCGGACGCACCTTCCTCACGCGGGTGCTGTCCTGGTCGCCGCGACCCCGCCGGCTCGATGGTGAGCAGCTTCCCCAGTGGGCCCCCTGCTCCACTCCCGACGTGCGGCAGGGGTGGTGAGGTCGTCCCGATGCGAGGGAGGCACTGCGACGTGGTGTTCTCCTGCTGCTGCTCCGGGAGAAATCCCCGATCCCGGCCTCACGGCCCTCGTGGATCAAGTGATGGCGTCGCCTCCGCGTCGTTCTTCCTCCTTGGAGGCATCACTTTCAAGCTTGGCATGTGTCGGGCGACTTGCCTTTCGCCTCGCCGTCGGACCTTTGGCTCGTACACCTGCGGATCGGGCAGTGGTCATGGTGACCCAACAGAGCTCCATGGATGTCATGGGGTGGCCTTGGCGTGCGTCTCCCTTCGACCACGGGGTCGGCACACCGGTGTCGTCGCCCCAGTCTCGGCTATCCGATGCCCTTCGACTGTGTTTGGTCTCGGCGGCGCACCGCCCTTCGGCCATTCGACGCCCTGTCTCAGCTATCCGACGCCCTTCGACTCGGTGTCGTCGCACGGACTCGGCTATCCGACGCCCTTCGACCGTGCCAGCGATATCCATTGGTGTGCTCTTGTTTGGTGTCCACGTATTCTACTTCCTAACCCAATGGTCTACTTGCTTTCGGTGTTGAGGTTCTCATCGGAGATCCTCCTCCGGCGTCTTGCTAGGTGTTGGCGTCTCGGGGGTCTCGGTTGGTTCTGTTTTGCCAACCTCCCCCTCCCATAGTGTTTTTAGTCTTTTTTTCTTGTATTTTCTCTGTTCTCTCCCTTGTATCCCCCTATAAAATTGCTATTCTGTTGTAAGAACATGGCCCGCCAGGCTACTTTCGAAATATAACAACCGGTGGGAGCAATCCCCCCGGCATTCTCGAAAAAAAAAAAAATTTGGTTGTTGGCCTTGTGTGCTTGCCTTGTGGCGTCCAAGACATGATTTATACTTTGTCATGTTGTGACAACTTTGGCATGATTACTCATTAGATGTCAAACCTGCAGACTTTTGAACCCGAGGTGTGAATTATCCGTCAGCAACGGTGGCTAATGTGTAGGGATATGGATCTCCAAGAAGGCAAATCACCACAATAAGGCGTGTGTTTTCCGCGTGAGTTTTTGTAACCGCTGTAGCTGATGCTATCTGGAGCTCTATTTCTGTTCGCTGATGATGGCTTTCAGGTTGGTACAGAAGGTATATTTGCTGAAGCGAGTGACAGAAACCTTGAACATGTTGATGTAGTAATGGAGTACTGTTTTTGCGGGAGCTACCTCAACTCCTTTTTTTCGAGAATAACGGGGGGAAGAGCTTTCCCCACCGGTTTTTATATTACCCGAACCGGCCCACATTGGGCATCAACAGTACTACAACAGACAGCATACCGGGGGGGGGGGGGGGGGGGGGGGGGGGGGGGGGCATTGTATAATATAACCACGCAGGGTTAGAACATCAGCACGGGCTGAAGGGGTCACCCTATGGCACCAGAGGGTGATGTCGTCGGCGGCACGGCGGAGGACGTCGGGTGCGGAGGCGATCCTAGCGTTGAAGACGTAGTCATTCCACGCCTTATATAGCTGTCAAGCGATCGCGGCAGCGCATAAAGGCCAACCGTCGGCGGCACAGGACGTCGGGGGTGGGATGTCGTGGATGTAGCGGGGCCCCTGCTGCGTCAACTCCTCAAGTGCTTCAGCGACAATTGGGTGACATATCAGGCAAGTGTGTATTCATTTCTGCAGTTCTAGCGTCAGTGCGGGCGTGTCTGTAGCGGTGAGCGCAATTATGCACCATGTAACACGTAGTATGCTGACTAGCTTAAAGTTTTCAAATTTCCAAATTAATTCAAAACCGCTAGAAAGAAAGGCGTATTTCACCTCTGAAAGTTTCAGTGTGTGACGTCAATGGTAGGCGTCAGGGTCAGTGTGGAATCCTTTCTCAAAAAGAAGAGGGAGAGACGCGAAATCCAGTTAGCTATGTGCATAATTTTGTCTACAGGGGCAGTGACAGGGGCCAGTGACGGCCAGCAGTTTCAGACTGGCATAGCGTCGAGGACACTTCCTCCTGGATTTGCTACACGCTCTCTCCACGCGTTCAGATTTGTCAAACGGCAGACTTTTGACTAGATGTGTCAACCATCTTTCAGCAATGACGGCTCAGTATAGGGAATTGGCTTCTCCTCCCCTGTCAAAAATTTGGACTCGAACGGTAATCTGGGCTTCACGAGCCTAACAGAAAAAAAATCGAGACAAACTTTTCCCTTTAAGTTTCGGTAGAGGCTAAGCACTGAAGCAAACCTCGAGGGAATTAGGGATATGGCAAGCTGGCAAGTCTAATCACCACCATTTTGTTCCTTCAGAAATGTTAACTCTCTTACTGAAGCAAACAGGAAAGCACCACCATTTTGTTCCTTCAGAAATGGTTTGCTTCAGGACAAGAAAAACGTGAGGTTTGCTTCAGAAATGGTGGAGGAGGTTTTGCTTTCCTGTTCCGCCGACCAGAGTGGCCGCGAATTTAATTTACCATGCCGCAAATGTATCTTACAAAATGTTTGAGTACGCCACTATGATGAATCGGCGAATTATTATCGTGCCTTACACGTCTATTTTTTGAGAAATCTGCAGAACACTGCCTTTTCCATATTAGACGAAAAAGAATTGTACAAGGTGACTAGGTGAGTCAGCAAGTGAAGCATGGCATCCCACCAGCCTGAGACCCCGCTGAAGGATATGCTTCATCGGGGTTTGCTGGTTATCGTAATTCTCAGCGCATTCACAGGAAAATATCAGCATCACCAGTTTATAAGTTTGAATGATCGATGCAAATAGTGAAATATAAAGGAACGGGTGTATATGGACTACTTCTGTTTCATATTACTTCGCATATTTAGTTAGGTCAAACTCTAACACTGTGACCAACTATATACGATAACATATCAATATATACAATACCAAACGTCGTTGATAGTAGTATGAAAGTATGTTTTTTTTATAATTCTAATAGTATTGAGTTGATATTAATTGAGAAAAAAAGGCAGTCGATTTATGCCGCTCGACTAAAAATAGAGTAGAGTTGACATAGTTTATAAGAGAAACAGACAAAAAACATACCTTACCATGTTTATAACGAAAACTGGACCGAAAAACCGCAAAAAACCATACCTTACCATGTTTATAACGAAAACTGGACCGAAAAACAACGCAAGCGAAAATATTATGAACATTGATGTTTTTCTATATAATTGGTCAAACTTTGCAAAGTTAGCATTCAAGGAAACTTAATATGTGGAGTAATATAGAATAGAGAGTACTTAAAATACTAGAACTTTTGCCACGACCACTTTTGATGCAGGCCTAAGTGTACAATAATATGGTTACATGTTGCCACGACCACTTTTGAACAAATTAATTTCGTATGGCATCTGAATTTTCAGTGATCGCTCATCTTAAATGGTCAAACAAATTCATGAGTAAAAAAATAGAGTGGGCAAACAATTTGAGGTCCTATATATGTGTCCAATCTCCAATGCAGTTCTTGTAGCAAAACGGAAGAAGCTTTTATAACACAGCCGGAAGGAAATACGTACCACAAATCAGCAAGATATACCAGAGTATACTATGAAACCAAAGCAACAAATCGTGGATAAAAACGAGATCGAATTTCTCTTGACAATAAAGATTGATAACGAACCAACGCTAGTACTGAACGAGCATAATTAAGCACATGCCCTGCAAACATTCGGCACTAACTAATGATCAGTTCATCAGTTGCAACACGAGTACTACTGGTGTAGATTATACAGAAGAGAACACCAAGCACAACCTGAAGGCAACTTGATAACAGACAAGCACCAGTACTGAACATTCGACACTAACTCATGACCAGTTCAATATCAGTTGCAATTTGCAAAACGACTGCTTAATCAAGAGAACACCAAGCACAGCCTGAAGGCCACTTAATTAACTTGGTTCAGATAGAAGGAGATAGATGGATCAGGAGGCGAGGAAAACGTCGGTGAGGACGGTCTTGGACTGCAGCGACGCCTTGTGGATCGCCAGACCCTGCATGCAGATCAACATGCATTCAGTTCAATCATCCACGAATGGCTACCTTAAGCAATCAGGAGACGATGGTGTCGCTCGAAGGAATGGTCAGTCACCTCGTTGTAGCCGATCTGCACGGTCTTCTCCTGGAGCGCGGTGAGGTCCCTGACGGCGAAGGTGTTGAGCACGGCGATGCTGGAGATGGACGACATGGGGGTGACGGTGAGGTCGTCCATCACCGTGTACGTCACGACGCCCTGCACGAACCCTTTCACGCCGCCGCCGGCGGCCTGCCCACGGCCGACGGCCCAGTGGTAGGTCACGTCCGTCATGGGCCAGCCGCAAGCCGGGCACTTGCCGCCGCTCGCGTCCGTCACGTAGTTGTAGCAAGCGGCGGGGCCGGGCCCGAGGAAGGTCTTGGACGGGGCCGTCGCGGAGGACGTGGTCGGCAGGCGGAGGAGGGAGGTGTTGTAGACCGCGGCGGGCGAGGACACGGCGGGGCGGAGGAGCGCGCCCATGTCGGCGCCGGGCAGGACGTAGGCGGCGTCGAGCCTGGCGACGCTGGCGTAGAGGCGGCCCGCGCTGCCGACCATGGACTCCGTCCCGAGCAGGCTGACGGCGGCGCCGACGGGCAGGGCGAGGAGGGAGAAGAGGAAGTCGACCACGTCCTTGTTCGCCTCCGCGAACAGCACGCGCCGCGCCTTGGTGTCGATGAGGAGCTTCATGCTCAGCGCGGGCCTCGTCTCGGTGCCGGCGGCGGCAGAGGTGGTGGTCGCCATCCTGGAGATCTCTCGCCGCCGTGGCGAAGAGAAACTGGACTGGACTGGTGGTGTTGGCAAAGCCTTCGCCGGAAGATTTGGCGTGCTCGCCTAACAGGTTGGTTCTGCTTTTGTGAAAAGCAGCAGATGGTCAGGCTTTCAGAAGAAGATCGTATGGCACGTGAAGACAAATCTGTGAACCGGTTATTTCCTTTAGGCTTATCTGATTCAAATAATTTCATAGTAACATTTTGTAGAATGGGAGAGCCGTTTCGGCCCCGGGAGCATGTTGTTAAATTTTTTTAAAAACACATTTTGGAATGTTACAAAATTCCGCCAAAATATTCCTCATATACATCTCTGACATTTTTTTTTTTTGATAATTCACATACTTGTATTAAGCAGATGAAACCAGCTTACAGATCGACATACAAGCAAAGAAAAAACAGAGAAGGAACAAGAACAGCGATTGGCTCAAACCATCTTCAACCTCGAGGTCACCAGGCGCTCGAACACTCCACCGTCGAAGACGCCGAAGAGCCCAGACGCCAGGAGCACCCACCCAGGAAGCAGAGGAGCTCCTAGCCCGAAGGCTTTGAAGAACCGCAGTATCCACCAGCTCCGTGGAGCTGGATCTGCAGACGGAGCAGCAGTATCGGCCGGGGGGCCTCCCCAAGCTCGATCTGCTCCAGATCCGGGGCCTGCGCCGCCCCACCTCACCGGAGATGGCCGGATCTTCCACCAGCACGCCACGAACCCGCACAGCCGCCATCTTGAAGCTTCTCCGCCGGCCTTCACACTCGCCACCAAACTGCCGTCGCCGCCGGAGATAGCGACAGCAGAAGGGTGGCTCACCCGCAGCTCGGCAGCGCCGTCGACGACGACGCCGGATCGGGGGAGCCGCAGAGCACCAAAAGGGCGACGCCGACGACCCCACCACGCCAGCGCCTCCCGCAAGCCACCTATCTACACGCCGGAGCGCAGATCCGGGGATTCCCCACCCTCCGCCGCCGGAGCGCAGATCCGGGGACCGCCGGGGGATCCCGAGTCGCCTCTGAGGTCGCCTCTGGGCACTGTAGCAGGAGGGGGTTCCAGAAATCGGGCGAGTAACTTCTTACATCTCTGACATTTTATGTGCACACAAAGTCGTTTGACAAAAAAAAAAATTGTCGATGCTAAAATGATTTTCACAAGATAATTTTTCTTTATAAAAAATGTCAGGTTTCTGTAAACTTTGTGTGGGCACATAGAATATCAAGATGTACATGTCAAGAGAACTTGCCTGTGGCAAGATGGTTAGGAGGGTGGTTGTACCCCCAGCCCACCAGAGTTCAAATCCCAGATTTGACGCTGGTGTTTCTCATTTAGCCGGAATATTCTTCAATGGGAGGCGACGTTCCCGTCGATAGCGAGGCGCCCGTGGTGACTTCGTCAATCTCAAGACCTGATCCGCCGGCGCAGTCTCTCGGAGGTGCTCATAGGGGTAGGGTGTGCGTGCGTGCGTTCATAGGGTTGAGTGTGTGCGCGTGTATATGAGCGCTTGCGTTGTACTGTGTTTCGCAAAAAAAAAAAGATGTACATGTCAAATTTTTGTTTGAAATTATTTGGCATTTATGTGTTTCTCCAGTGGCAGAAGTATATGCTCCCAAGTGCCACAGTGGATTTCACTTGAATTAAAATCCTTAAGAACATTTTTTTCTTTTATCTGAAAATTCCATCTGACAATATGCATCCACAAAACTTTTCTTCCATTTTAAGTATTCCACAGATCAAAGAGACCCTTAACATGTTCTTTGAATCGTCCCCCAGAGGAGCGGTTTTTCAGAATACTCACAGGCAATAACAGGGCAGTTTTCCCAGCACTGTCAAAATATGACCACTCTGCTACAGCCTATCAAAACGACGGTATGCCC
The DNA here is from genome assembly GCA_947311845.1 of Poa pratensis. Taxonomy (NCBI): domain Eukaryota; kingdom Viridiplantae; phylum Streptophyta; class Magnoliopsida; order Poales; family Poaceae; genus Poa; species Poa pratensis. The sequence goes on from CAMZMU010000063.1 coordinate 28,421,706, forward strand.
ACATCCTTCAAACAGGACAAATTATCGTATTACAAGCCCAATAATGCTGTTACATTTGCCAGCCTCATTTTTTGTAACAAATGGCATCCGGAGGGTGACCAGTCATCTTACATGGTCAAAAAAATTATCATGAGCAAAAGCTCATTCTCTCTACAGTACAAAAAGAGAATGTTTGGAGACGGTCTGAGTCCCATGTGTATAATGTACTCCTACTTGTTTCTAGATGATTTCTCCTAAATTATGAACAGTATCATCCTGACGTACGCAGTCCGAGATCCTTCAGCTGCTGCGGATCCACAGGGGATGGCGCTTTGGTGAGTGAACATTGAGCAGTCATGGTCTTTGGGAAAGCTATGACATCCCGGATCGAACCTTCTCGAGCCAAAAGCATCACCAACCGATCTAACCCATAGGCAATACCTCCTGCAATGAGTCAGATGATGAATGTCTGTTTAATATTCTAGTTCTATTTATAATAATAGGTGAAAGATAAATAAAAACAAAAATACTATCAAGATAATACTACCAAGGAACAAGACTACTCCGCTTTGAGAGAGAGTACATGATACGACAAATGAACAAGATATAGCAAGGAACAAGAGAGATGGTTTAGAAAGCTGCTCTTGTTTGAGAAACAGCAGCCTAATACAACATAGAAGCAGCATCAAAGAGGAATGCCAAGCCAGTCTTAAACTAGGGAAATATATAATACATGGAGAGCCGTCTGGTCGAAGATATCATACCATGCGGAGGAGCACCCATGTCGAAACATTCCAAAAGGTAGCCAAATTTTTCCTCCGCCTACATCACAAATTCGAAATATAAAGTTCATTGTCAAAATCTGCATATAAGACTGATATTTGTAGAGAAATTCAAGATCACATGAAAACCAGCTACAATAATGCCACTTCTCAATTGGGCAACCGGTGATACGCTTGTTGGCTTAAAAGGATTAGTACAAAAATGTGTCTTCGAGAATCTAAACATGCATGATTTCATCAAAATTATGTCATGACGAAGTGAGTACAAAACATGCACCATTTAGCGACATAAAACAAACATTTTGAACTTGACAATACTATAAGCACTTGTAACTTTGATTGACTAGTAAATGCAACAAACTGAAAACTGCAAGAAGCCTGGACAGCATCATGAAGATATCCCTCAACTCATGAAGAGCAAGTCAGAAAAATAGTCCCACCTGTTCGGGTGAGATACCAATGATCTCAAAAATTCGTTGTTGCACATCGCTTTTGTAGATCCTCAAACTGCCTCCTCCGATCTATCAAAAGGACAAAACATCAGATGAACGGTATGATTACAGCCCTCTTTCTGTATCACAGCTCACTGATATATGCACAAGTTGCAATCACGCATGCATGATGCATGTAGTCACATAGATGCTTCTGAACTTATTATCAATGTTCAATTAGTCATCTATAGTAGACAAGTGCACAAACTCAAGCAAACAACTTTATGAAAGTATCTTAATGTCCAAATCTGGTAGGATCAATGTGGAAGGGTATTTAGTATCTCAACAGAAACAGACACTAATACAAATGTAACACAAACACATGTGCTTGTACAGAGGGATAAAATATCATCTTAATATGCATAAAATTGCTAATTATGTTGAACTTTGATGCATATCAGTACGTCCCATGCCTTGTTTGGATATTCAAGGTGTGGATGACTAATTATCAACGCTTGTACATGAAAACTCTATAGGTACATGAACTTCACAGGGTAATGCAGATAACAGATCGAAGAATTAAACCAATATATAATAATCTAATCTTGCATACACACTTGAAAACAAAAACGGGGAATACCTCCACACCATTGTAAATCATATCATAAGCCAAGGCACGAGCTGATGGTAGATCATTCATATCTTCAGGATTTGGTGCAGTGAAAGGATGGTGTAGAGCCTGTGTCCGAAACAGGGGAGAATAAGTATACTGAGAAAAAAAAAAGATACAACCTTTACTTTTAGCTAGATGTGAAGTTGTGAACACCCAATTTATCCGACCACCTCATTTCATACTTTTAGCAGAAATACACAAGTTACCCGTCTGTTCAGGAGAACTTAGTGCTCACTGTATGATGAACCATGAATCGCTGGTACTTATGTACCAATGCTCATCAAAATGGCATTAGCATATATTAACGAGAACTGTATATTGACTGATGTTTTCCTTTAAATTTTTCTGCTAATAAATGTGTCGTACCAGATCATCTCTGGATGTCATTAGTAAAACTTTAAAATGTGTCCTATATTCGTGGGTATTCTGGTGATAGCACATAGCACCAAGTATCCTAATATATCAAGGTTCAAGGTTTGTTAATAATGTACTATCCGCAACTAAACAGCAATTAACATTCAACAAATAAGTGCAGCCTCTCAGAAAAGCAGCCGGTAAAAAAATAGTTCGCTGAAACATTGTGATACAAATAGTCTTAAAGAATATCATTTCACTTTTGTAGAAGCAATAAAGAATATGAACCAATTATAATTTTTCTGTACAAACTAAAAGACTGACCTCATATCTCTGCTCATCACTATTCCATTCAAACATTGGAAAATCCGTCACCCACAGAATTGAGTGTGCTGACTGGCATAAAGAAATGGACAATTTAAAGGGTGATATCAGAAGCATGACTAACACAGAAGGAGAATACAATTGGTGTCTCATCAATATGACAGAGGTTCTTGGTTTCAGAGACTTACTGTATCGATCACTTCCAGCTTATGAGCAATAAATAGTCTTAATCTGCCAAGAATTTGATTAGCTATTGATTGCTCGCCCAGGGCAAACAGGATAAGGTCACCTGCTTTTGCATCTAAAAGTTCCAACAGCTGCTCTTTCTTTTCGGGTTTCAGACTTGAAACCAGCGGACCAACTCCTTCAAGCTCCCCTATAGCACCACAAAAAAATAACATATAATCTCCCACCAGGCCTTGCAATTTTGTCTAATATAAAGGGATATCTGTGCCTTTTACCATTGTCCATAACTTTGAGGAAAGGTAGGCCCTTAGCTCCAGCTTTGGAAGCTTCAGCGTAAACAGTTCCCTTCTTTAGGTCAGTGTTTGAAAAAACTTTGGCACCACCAGGCACGCACAATGCCTTTACGACACCACCATTTTCTAATGTATCTGCAAATACCTTGAAGCTACTGCCCAAAAATACATCACGAGCCTGCATTTGACAGAATAATGATGAAGAGAGAGAATATGAAAGTTATAAACCAAGAAAGGAGTTTATGGCGTATGTTTCGCATGTAAGCTGCAAAGCAAAAGCAGCATCTAATTTACATAACATGCCACCAAGAAAATACAAAGCAAAAACAGTACTACTAATGGTACTAGCTGGAGTAGCCCCTCGTTTAAGATAATTGTGTCCAGATTTGTGATAGTAACAAACTAGTTAAGTAGTTATCACCACTACTAAGGTTAATTAGCAAAAAGATTAAATGTTCTCACATCTTTTAGCTCCCAATCAAACCGAAGGTCAGGCCTGTCTGTCCCATAGCGGTTCATCGCCTCCGCATAGGTGAGCCTTGGAAAACACTTTGGCAGCTTGATATCTCCCACCTCTTGAAATATCTGTGATATGAATGTTCCGTAGCTCAATCAACCATCAATAACAATAGTGGCTCAAAAAAAAAGAAGACATAGTTTCTAAACAATCAACTAACAGCCTGACTACTAATGATTTAATGTTCGATAGCTAAACTTCAAAATGGGATATACACTTGTGGTGCTTCTGACCCTTTATTACTATAAAAGCGTACATGATTATGTTACCTTCTAAAACTAGGTATTTCACTAACAGACATATGAGAATAGATGTCTGTCAAGAAAAAGGAAATAAAAGGTAAAGCTGGTTAAAACTAACATACATGTATCATCAGTTCTTCATTCAACTTCAACATATCCTCCATTGATGTAAAGGCAATCTCCATGTCAAGTTGCGTAAATTCGGGTTGCCTGTCTGCACGCAGATCTTCATCCCGGAAGCATCTGCCATAAAGCAGCTTAGTGAGCAAACACAATCGTGCCAAGCAGCTTTCATTGAGGTAGTTAATTGGTTCAATACTACTACAGTATTACTTGCCAGCTGGACATGAGTAATGTGATAGGTTTCTATCCATTGGATTCACGAGAAATGGACATAAATTAAAGAGTTCAGCTAGGGTTACAAAAATAGAGATGAAATATTGTTGAGAAGATAGTTGCACAAGATAATATAATGTATACAGTGTTAAAAGACAACTATATCTATGAAATAACACCCAGGCCTTTAAACATGCATGTTACCTACTTACCTTGCAATCTGAAAATATTTTTCGAAGCCAGAGGCCATCAACATTTGCTTGAACAGCTGAGGGCTTTGAGGAAGAGCAAAGCATGTTCCTGGCTTCAGAAATCATATTGGAGGAAATCAGAGGAATGGTAAGCACTTATCTCGGAAAGCTATGAACCTCACTGCATAGTTATTAAATACTACTCCCTCCGTTTTTTAATATAAGATGTTTTAGGTGTACCACATATTGTCTAAATGCATACTAAAACATGTCTAGATACATTTACATACATGTGAATGTGGACAAATGCTAAAACATCTTATATTTAAAAACGGAGGGAGTACTTATTAAGTTACTATACATACACTAAGTCACTAACGCATTAACAAGTAATCAAAACATCATTCTACCAATTAAGGCTTCACCCCAGAATGTCATTGTTATACTTGTATGGAAAAAAATGTTCAGTGTTTAAGAACAAAACTAGAGAGCAAAATAAAATAGGAACAAGTTAATTCCTCAAAAGGAGTTATTGTGCAATGTGCATACTTCTATTGTAACTTCTAAAAGCCAAGTAGCCAACACAACTCCAAAGTAATTTTCAAGATTAGAAATATCAGCCGTCAATAAAAAAAGATACAGCAAATTAACCACATTCATCTCCTGGAAGGTGATTGTGCTTACAGTGATCTGAGATTCATACAATAGTCTGCAAAATGGGGGCAAGAGCACAGAGATTATTCACCTGAACTCTTGAAGGTACAAGATAGTCCCGGGCACCTTCTGGTGTAGACTTGGATAAGATTGGAGTCTCAATCTACCTTGGAACATGTAGTAACTTTAGATGAAACATAAAGAAATGATAACTTGAGATATTTATAAGTCTAGATATTGGCAGGGAAGATAGTAATTGAAGTGCCTTAAATTTAGTAACTCGATGTGTCTAATTTGACTGATCCGCGCAAATTGCATGAAGCCTCATGCTACTGGTGACAGCTCAATATGCACCCAATAAATAAAATATATGAAGCATTAAAACTGGTGTGCTAGACAAGTGGTTGTAGAGTTAGCACTCCCAAAGACCATGTTGACCTCTTGCCATATATTACCAGAGCAACTACTTTGATAATTCTGTTGCTGTTTTAAGAAAAGGACCACTAAAGTGTAGCACCAGTGCATGCCAAAATGAAAACAACAGCCATATAAAAGTAAATAAAAGCAAGGACATGTTGCGGCGAACCCACATTACAAAATAATCAATACATATAACTAGCATACCTCAACAAAATCATGTCTATCCTCCAAGTAACGACAAACATGCTTAATAACTTTATGGCGCAATCTCAGGTTTGACTGCATTTGTGGTCGACGCAAGTCCAGCACCCTAAATCTACAATGTTTATGAATATGACAGTCAGTTTAAACAGGCAATCATTACATAAAATGGTGTAAATGCATCATTTCAATACAATCAAGCATACTGGATGAGCGCGAAATTGGTACCCTAAAACACTGGACAGAGGAAGGGGTGAGAAAAAGGAAGTGAACTTTAGGGAAATAGGAGCGGTCATATTTTCTGACAGCAGTATATCTACCTGAAGCAAAATTGTGGCTTGGAACATGGGCTAATTACAGCGAATGAGAAATTTATCATATAATAAAATATTGCACCAGAAGTCATTGTCCAGCAGAATAAGTATTAAAATGATTGAGTAAGTAACCAAATTGACTTACAAACCAAGTAACTCCGATAGTCACAAAACATGTGATAAACTGATTATTTTGCAGAACGGATAATGCCTAATCATATTATATGCTCCCTAGTCCCAATAGTCAGTGCCATATTTGGGGGAAAAAGTGGTTGGCAAAGCCTAAGTTGCCCAAACATTATCTTTGCACCAAAAATCTTTTGTGCAACTTTATATGTACCACCTAATCAAATGTTCTTCTGCACTAACTTGATGAGTTTAAGAACTATAGTTAGCCAATAACTAATCACTATCTAGATATTTTGAAGGATAGTATTCTATTTGGTACTGTGCCAATGAGAGAATATGCAGAGAACACAGAGTGTGCTCGTGTTACCTCAATCTGACTTCTTCTGGAAATTTGTCTTTTACAGTATCCGCAGTAGTGATTGGAAAGGGTAGGGAACGAGTAACCGAGTTGAGCACCAATATACTATCTGCAGCGACCTTCAAGGTGCAAACATGATATCATCGTTAAAAAACATGTTGTCGTTTGGACGAACACTAGACAAAGATAGAAAAGCTCAAGACAGTTAAATGGAAACGATTATTAGAACAGTGAATGATGAATTATGTAGCATGTGGGTTCTCTTCTTTATTTAAGCTACAATGCATTATGAATGTTCCATCTTCAAAATGTCCCTGATCCCATTTCCATTACGACCAACGTAGTAACAAAGGCTTGCAGTCTTACAACTTGGAACAGAAAGATAAAGAGTGCACCACACACAAGTTTTGGATAAAACCTACACCCTACTGCTGATCTTTAAAAGTAGGTTGCAATGTTTCCATACTAGATAGTGTAAATTTCCAAATTCTAGTCACGCTAATTTACCGCTAGCTCTTTCCTCGCAAAAAAACATTAAACAAAGTACTATAAAAAAACATAGTCATCACCTCTATGGCCCCGGTCTTCATATCTGCATTGATGGCTTCTGTTGGCCGCGGGCGCACCATGCCCTCAACAGCAACCACTGATTCCACTCTCAGCTTGTTCACAACAGCGTAAACTTCAGGGTATTCTGGCAGAGTTGTCACCTACAGAAAGAGTAGGGTTCAGATGGCTAGATAGTTTGCACGATAATAACAGTAAACACCGATAGCTATGTTCAGTAAATAATCTTGTAGCAATTGTCAGTTTGCCAGACTACAAACATTGCCAATAATCAATATCACTAAAAGGGAATATTTGTTTACATGTGAAAGTTACACGATCGTGCAATGTCGGTAGCTATTGTGTTTACTTTAGTGAATTTTGTTTTATTAAGGATAACAGCTATCGCATCAGTATCGAATACTACTTCTGCATGGCCTACACTACAAACATTGCCAAGATCACTCCACTAACTCGTCAACGCCACACAAATCATGCAGTGAAAGCTTGAGCGAAAATTTTGATATTGTCAGTCAGAGGTCGGCTATACATAGGCTGTGCCTACCGCTGCAGCAACTACATTACTAAGATAAGAGATCATGAACCTATGATATTATGTTTGCAGTGCCACCACCGACATTAGAAGGGAAATGGCAGACCTGGACCATGCCGGAGGAGTCGCGGAGGGTGAGGAAGGTGAGGCCGGCGTGGTTGCGGCGGAGGGCGACCCAGCCGCAGAGCCGCACCCGTCGGCCAGCGTCCCCCGCGCCGAGCTCGCCGCACAGCGCGTCCCGCTGTGGCCACTGCAGAGGCTGCATCCTCCCCGGCATCGCCTCCGCCGCGGGGAGCGCCGCCTCCTCGGCAGTGGTCGCCGCGTCGGTGGCTAGGGTTCGGAGCGTGGGCGGGGAGTGGGAGTAGGAGGGCGAGGCGGGGCCGGAGAGCGGGAGGAGGCGGCGGAGGTGCGACGCCGGAGGCCTGTGGCGGCTGAGCGGCTTCAGGCGGGCGAGGAGGGAGAGCGGCGAGGCGCGGAGGAGGGAGGACGCCATTGGAGGCGTGGGAAGGAAGCAGAGAGGGTTTGGGGAGACTGGAGACGACGATGGCCTTATCCTTCTGGCGCGAATCTTACAGTGGGCAAATAATACGCCTTGCAACCGAGTTTACGTTTCCAGCGAACTAATACGCCCCTTCCGTTCGAACGGTTTGAATCTCCAAACTTGAAAGTTTGAACACAAATTATGCAGGTCAGCGTGTACTTTTTTTTCCCATTGTACAGGGATTCCACGTGCCTAATCAATCACACCCTTGAAATAGAACTGCATATATGAATCCACGAATCTCACTAAATTAAGGACGAACGCACTCGGGGGAGCATTGCCATTCTGAAACTACTTTGAAACTCAAATACCAAAAGGAAACAAGATCTGGGTCTGAGATCCCGGAACAATACTCCATTTTGCTGCCAGTAGAATGTTCCAGGTTTCAGTCGTGGACTCGTAAATCCTCGTAAAATGAATTATCATCCCCTTGTTTTTTCAAGATGAATTACCATCCTCTTCCTCTTGTAAAAGAACTCACTCAACTCCGAAACACGGCGACGCAAGTATCGAAAAGTCATGGCTACTCCAAGATATCGAAAACAAAATGCTGGGCGCACCAGAGTATCTGTGGATCCATCATCATTCTGCTCAGTTGACATCAAACTGAGCAGCAAAAGTCAGACGCAATCCTTATGCTAAAAAGGGAAATATGAGGCACACTTGCCGGCAGTGGCGGAGCCACGGCCCGGCATGCCCGGGCGGCTGCCCGGGCTACACCGGTGAACTCCTTTCTAATTCTATTAGCCAATGAGGATTATTGGTGCGGACAAGCGACTGATCAGTTGAAGTACACACGGGCTTTGCCCAGGCTTCACTGCCCAGGTAGCTCCGCCACTGCTTGCCGACTTACCATCCTGCCATATTCGTCGTTTCCCGTTGCATATCACTACACTTAGCAGCCATTACAGACGGATGGTCAACATCTAATCAAATATAATCATGCCAACTTGTCACAACATGACACTTAGCAGCCATTGCGGATGGATGGTCTTGGACGCCACAAGGCAAGCACACATGGTCAACCATAGCGGCAACTGGTACCTGGCAACCGAACCAGGAGGAGCACGGCAATGGGGGTTCCATGAGCTTCCCATGGTCAATTTGTCACCGTCCTGATGATCGCCACCGACGAGGCCGTGCTGCTTGCCTTCAAAGCCCAGGTCACCGAAGGAGGCTCCGTAGCCTACTGGAACAGCAGTTCCGACTTCTGCAGCTAGGAATGAGTGGCATGGAGGCACCAGAGCCCTGCCGTGCTCCATGCCACTTGTGTCTTGCTGGAAACCTGTAGCATTTCCATTGCGATCAGCGAAGTGTCTTACAACCTGGAACAGAAGGATAAGAGTTACCACACCAACAGCTTTTGGTTAAAAACATACACGCCGCTACAGATATGCACTCAAGCTAGAACTGCAGAGGTGAATCCACAAATCTCACTAAACTACTGCGAAAGCAAGTAGCTGATATGTCACCAATTTGGAACTGGAGTGCCTAAGAATAAAAATATGGAGAACCCGCGAAAACAGTACTCCACCGACAACATCTTCAAAGTTTTTTTTTTCATTCGGTTCAGCAAAGATTACCTTCCGTACGCAACACCAAATCTAAAGCCATCAGCGTACAGAACTACAGATAGCATCAGCTACAGCGGTTACAAGAACTCACTCAACCCTGAAAACACATTGATGCAAGTACCGGAAACGGATGGTGCAGAATCATTTCTGAAGGAACAAAATGGTGGGCACCAGAGTAAATGTGAATCCATCATTCGGCTCACTGGACTTCAAACTGAGCAGCCAAAGTCAGATGCAACCCTATACTTAGCCGCCATTGCTAACAGATGGTTGATTGACACCTCTGGTTCAAAAGTCTGCAGGTTTGACATCTAATCAATAATCATGCCAGATGTCACAACATGACAAACTATAAATCATGTCTTGGACGCCACAAGGCAAGCACACATGGACAACCAAATAAACACACAGAGAAGGAAAGTGCTACTCTGCAACCAAACCAAGGGGGGCACCGCAATGGAGATCGTGGTCATGAGCTTGCTATGGTCACTTGTCGCCGTCCTGATGATCACCGTAGTGAGCTCCAGTGACGAGGCCGTGCTGCTTGCTTTCAAAGCCCAGGTCAGCAATGGTGGCTCCTTGGCCTCCTGGAACAGCAGTGTGGGCTTCTGCAGCTGGGAAGGCGTGACATGCAGCCACCGGTGGCCCGGGCGGGTGGTGGAGCTGAGCTTGGACGATAGGGGACTCACAGGAGCACTCTCCCCAGCCCTCGGGAACCTCACGTTCCTGCGGATGCTCAATATGAGCTTCAACTGGTTCCACGGGGAGATTCCAGCAAGCCTTGGCCGCCTCCGCCACCTGCGGATGCTCGACCTGGGCTACAATTCCTTCTCTGGCATGCTCCCTCTGAACCTGACCTCTTGCGTCAGGATGACCAACATGGCGCTAGACAGCAATAAGCTTGGCGGTCCCATCCCAGCTGAGCTCGGCGAAAAGCTCATGTCCCTGGAGGCAATCATGTTGAGTAACAACAGCTTCACAGGGAACATCCCGTTATCACTAGCTAATCTGTCCATCTGCAAATCCTTGGACTCTCCAGTAACCATCTGGTGGGCTCAATTCCACCAGGGCTTGGCAGCATCTACAGCATGCGGCAATTAATTCTCTTTAGCAACAACCTCTCGGGTATGATTCCACCTTCTCTCTACAACTTGTCATTGCTGGAATCATTAGAGGTAGGGATAAATATGTTGTCCGGAAGCATTCCAGATGATATCGGCAACAAGTTCCCCAAGATAGAAATTCTTGAATTGGAGGGTAATCACTTCACAGGAACAATCCCTTCCCGAATATCTAATCTATCTTATCTCACAATACTTGTCCTTAATAATAATAGATTTAGTGGATATGTGCCTTCCACATTGGGGAGGCTGGGAGCCCTCCAATATCTGCACCTGAATGACAACAAGCTTGTAGCAAACGTCAACAAGGGCTGGGAATTCATCACTTCATTGGCAAACTGTAGCCAACTAGAGAGCTTGGTACTCGGAGGCGATTCTTTTGGAGGACAACTACAGGGTTCAATTGTGAACCTCTCAACGACTCTCCAGATGTTAAACATAATGGACAGTAGAGCCTCTGGGGGTATTCCTGCAGATATAGGCAATTTGATCGGTCTCAACTCACTTGCCATAGCAAATACTTACATATCCGGAGTGATACCAGAGAGTATTGGTAAGCTAGAAAACTTGAATGTGCTAGCCTTGTATAACAATAGCTTGTCTGGCCACATACCATCATCACTAGGGAACCTTTCCCAGTTAAACATGCTTTTAGCATACTATGGCAACTTGGAAGGACCCATTCCGGCAAGCCTGGGGGGACTGAAAAACCTATACGTACTTGATTTGTCAACAAATTACAAGCTTAATGGTTCAATACCAAGAGAGATTTTAAAATTGCCTGGCCTTTCTTGGTACTTGGACTTGTCCTACAATTCTCTTTCTGGGCCCCTTCCTTCTGAAGTTGGTAGTTTGGCAAATCTTAACCAACTGATTCTGTCGGGAAACCAGTTATCTGGCAAGATACCTGATACCATTCAGAATTGCGTAGTGATGGAATGGTTATTATTGGACAATAATTCCTTTGAGGGAAGCATACCTCAGTCACTGAAGAATCTAAAGGGGCTAAACAAGCTGAACCTGACCATGAATAAGTTCTCTGGTAATATTCCTGAGTCCCTTGGTAGCATTGAAAACCTGCAGGAACTATACCTAGCACACAATGACTTGTCAGGATCAATCCCGTCAGTTCTACAGAATTTGACATTATTGTCCAAATTAGATGTAGCATTCAATAATTTGCAAGGCGAGGTGCCAACTGGAGGTGTTTTCAGAAACATCACCTCCATAAAAGTTGCTGGAAATATCAATTTGTGTGGTGGTACAACTCAGCTTCACTTGGCTCCATGCTCCACAAGACCCTTAAGCAAGAACGGAAAAAAGATGCCAAAGTCTCTTGTCGTTTCTCTAGCAACAACGGGAGCAATCTTGTTATCAGTTTCAGTTATTATTCTTGTTTGGATACTTCACAAGAAGCTCAAAGAAGGCCAGAAGACAATAGTGCAATATTCAGTCGCTGAGGACAATTACAAAAGAATTCCCTATCATGCATTACTGAGAGGAACTAATGAATTTTCAGATGATAATTTGCTTGGTACAGGAAGTTATGGTGCAGTTTTCAAGTGCATATTGGCCAATGAGGAAAGAACCTTGGCAGTCAAGGTGTTTAACCTGGGTGAATCGAGGTATTCCAGGAGTTTTGAGGCTGAATGTGAGGCCATGAGAAGGATAAGACACCGTTGTCTCATAAAGATCATTACTTCTTGTTCAAGCGTCAACCACCATGGTCAAGAATTCAAGGCATTGGTTTTTGAGTTCATGCCCAATGGTAACTTGGATGGTTGGCTCCACCCAAAATCCGAGGAGCCCACAACAAACAACACACTCAGCCTTGCCCAAAGGCTTGAGATTGCTGTCAATATCGTGGACGCGGTAGAATATCTGCACAACTACTGTCAACCATTGGTAATCCATTGTGATCTTAAGCCAAGCAACATCCTTCTTGCTGACGACATGAGCGCCCGAGTTGGAGACTTTGGCATATCAAGGATCATTCAAGAAAATACAAGTGAGGGGACTCAAAATTCATATATCTCAACTGGAATTAGAGGTTCTATTGGCTATGTTCCTCCAGGTGACTGAAATTCTTCTGGTTTCATCTTATAAATTTCACACAAATATGGCATGCTAACGTAAAATGTTTCATAATTGTAGAGTATGGAGAAGGCTCTGCGGTCTCACCTCCTGGTGATATTTATAGTCTTGGCATATTGCTGCTTGAGATGTTCACGGGAAGAAGCCCAACAGATGACATATTTAGGAATTCACTGGATCTGCATAAGTTTGTCGAGGATGCTCTTCCAGACAGAACCTTGGAGATAGTTGACCCGACAATCTGGCTGCACAGCGAACAACATGATAACGTTAATAGTAGAATCCAGGAGTGTTTGGTTTCCGTCTTCAAGCTTGGCATACTCTGCTCAAGGCAACAACCTCAAGAACGAACATTGACGAGAGATGCAGCGGCAGAGATGCATGCTATCAGAGATGCATACATCGCGGTTGTTAGGCAGCTTATAGTGGAGCACGAAGCAGAAAGATAAGCCGCGACTCGAGCTATTCACAGCGGCACAAATGGGAAACGCATGGACACTGGTATTCTGCAACAGCACTATAGCAAGTATTTTATGTTTGTATCATTTCAGCTAGTAATTGTTCTTACTTCTCAGAATTATGTTTGTTTACAAGTGTATGAAAAAATGGGAAACGCATAACACTGGTTTAGAACCGTAAGAACTCAAACGATCCACTTATGTCTCAGGCGCCTGATTTTTTCTTAAGTCTCAATCAACTCAGAAAAGTGCAAATTGGTGCCTCCATGGTGACGGGTTCTGGTGTAGAGATTTGGTGTTGACTTTTTATGCCACGCCACAACTGTTCTTCTTTTCGGTGGCAAAAAAAACTTTGTTGATCAAACAAAAAACAAGAGAAGAAACTCTCCCTTCTAATCTAGCTAAATCGAAGCTATGTCTTGGTCGTAATCAAGACTATGCACCCGCCAACATTTGTCATCCAATAATACTCGTCTTGACAATTTCCGCTTCTAATCCGATACCATGGAAATCACAAGCGTCGACATGTACGATGGGGTCAACAGAAGGTGGAGCTTAGCGACAAGCCCGCTTGAAGCCGCATGGGTTTAAATTCGTAGACGCGCACGAACAAGTCCAATCCAGACCAAAGGTTTGGGAGCACATGCGCCAATCCGATCGAGAAGACCACGTGAGCGGCGACATCCGTGACTCGGCAAACGGCTAGATCAAGAACGACCGACAGCTGGTAGGTTGGCGTGTTGGGCGGAAGAAGACCACTAGGGAGACCCTTGAACAACTTTTTATTCGCTTTAGATATGTAAAGATATGTGAAACTTCACCGTCGTTTGTCAAAAAAATTGCCGCTGACAGCGTCGCGAGAAGTCCCTAGATTGTGCGTCTGCCACGGCCAAACCCTAACTCCGTTGTCAAACCCGACGACCGGCGGTGGAGGTGAGATGGGTTCCCCTTGTCACTCCTTAAAGCGAGGAAGGACGGGACCTAAATAGTTGAATATACTCGGATATACTGATCCATCAGTCGGGTTGAGCACGCGTGCGAAGCTGCCTCACAAGCGTCGTATCCTCTCCTTCCTCGCGTCGACACGTCCTCTCCTCTAGTCCTCATTCCCGACCCAGCGCCCGCCTTCCTATCTGTCGACCTTGCGCCGCCGGCAGCGGAGCCCGCCTCCCCGCGACCGCCGTCGCCCCGCCGCTGTCCCGTCGCTGCCCCGTCGCTGCTCCAGCCAAGTACGCTTCCTGCCGCCATGGCTGTGCCGCCACAAGCTCCGCCACCCACAGCCTTGCTCCGCCCATGCCGAGTCTAGTGCCCCTCTTGCCGTCCATGGCCGTGCCGCCTCGGCAGCCCACCATCACGAGCTCGTGAGCTTGGCCTGCCCAGCACCTCCAAGCAGCAAGGTCGCTGTCACCATGGACGCCCACGCCCTGGAGAAGACGTTTTTATGGTCAAATTGGTGGAGATTCTCTTGATCTGGTTCTTCCCGACCTCTGGCGTGGCGGTTTGATATGGTCGGCAAGGTCGAATCAGCCATGACGGTGCCTCCATGGCCGTCGGTGGAGGTTAGCTTTTTTTGGATGATTTTTCGGATGTTGCATGCAGCGTGTGTTTTTGCTACATGAGTGTATTTTTTTGGTTTGATGAGTACGTGCAAAGTGCTACATAGATTTGTTTTTGTGACGTTTTGCTACAAGTAAATGAGGATATGTTACATAGTTTTTTGGATTTTGCTACATGACATTGTTGAAAGTGCTACACCATTTTTTGCTACACGATCGTAACTTTTACAGATCTGAGTTTTTTTTTGCTGCACACAGTGCTACATGAGACCAAAAAATGTTGTGTTTGACTTTTTTTTTGCTACATATCGATGTTACACGCTGCCTACATATCGATGTTACACGTATGTTAAAAAATGTTACACGCGAACCGTTTTTGTTATATAGATTGGACGCGCGGGAGCGGTTCATTTAAATAGATCCGACGGTGCGGGAGGCGGCTTTAGCAATGCTTTGCTACAGCCCGACTATCGGCTAGCGTTTGCCATATAAATAAGGGACTTCTGCTGAAAGTGCTGGTTATGCAATGGTGCTTATGCGATAATGATGTTCAATTGCAGGTCTGATGGAGTCACCAAAAGGTCTTCTGTCCTTGAAGGAGGAAATGCCTTGCCAAAAAACTGAAATACTCAGAGCATCTTCACTCGGGGCATCCAAACGGCCGCCCAAGGCCTTTGGGGCGTGTCGGACAGATTTTTGCTCCCAGTCGCGGCGCTCAAAATCGTTTTCTGTCCGGCGCGGCCAAAACTTTTCTCTGGCATACCCAACCCACGCCATCCGCTTGGGGAGTCGATGGGCTGTGTCGGACGAAACGCGACGCCATGTCGGCCTCCGACACACGGGCCACAAACACGAATGATACACCACTATTTACCGCCACCTCGTCCCGTCTCCGTTTGCCGCGTCTGTTTCCTACGTCGGTCAGCTCGTCACGTCGCCTCCCACTAATTGGCGGCGGCGTCAATGCGGCGCATCTTTTTTAGTCTAGCGGCGTTAATACCAAAGCACTTCGACCACCTTAAATGGGCTCTCCCGCCGCCCCCATCCTGTCACACCTCGCACTCGAAACCGCACAACAGCACTCCCTCGCCTCTCACCAGCCCCGACGCGAGTGGGATCGATGTACGCGAAAGGCCGTCCGAACGGCCTTTGAGCGACAGTTTGGACGTCGTGAGTGAAGATGTTCTGAGCATACAACACATGTTTTTCAATACGATGCATTATCTAGCGGACTGTCTTGATTTGGCCTGATAAATGAAGGCACATATGCAACTCGTACAAAAGTCGTACAGAAAAGAATATTGTTGTATGCATCGCAAGCCGCGACCGTCTAAAACTTATCCATGCAAGCAAGATTAATCAATCAAAACCTTCATTGACATTTGAGGATGATTGCACGTATAAAAGATGGTAAACTGCTGTTGGAGAATGTGCCACGAATCCGTTCTTTAAGTTAGACATTAAAAAGACTTCTGTAAGTCTTTCATTTCTTTAATCTTTGTCGGGATTAGTTTTTCGATAGAAACAGTACTGTATAATGAATTGTTTAGAGGAGCAATTGATATCCACAAGTATGGACAACCAATAGTGGTTTCCTTTTATCCTCATGTCTTAGTGAATTTATATACTTAGAGCATCTCTAGCAGGTATCAAATAAAATGAAAACTGGAAAACTCGTATTCAGTTCCCTGAAAACGAGTTCTACGGTTTGAAAGTTGGCTGGACAAAACAAATACTGCAAATTCTTGATCACAGTTCGTCGGAGAACATACAACAAAGTCGAAGAACATACGTTGAACATACATATGAAATAACATGGAACTAAAATCGACGCATTAGTCGCCGTTGTGCTGCTCACACCTACGTAGGAGGACGCATTGACGGCGGTACTCTTTCTCTCACTCCTGTCGTTTAGTTGCGACCTCGTGGCTCAACTTAAGCCCATGTCGGAGCCTCTCGTGATCACACCACTCATTCTGCTTTTGGCCCACCTTCCTCCGCCACACCTGTGAACATTGGAGCGGATCGACTTTGTCTTGACGCGTCCGGGGAGCTCGGCATTGTCAACTTTTTATTCGCTTGGCATGTAAAAGTTCACCGTTGTGCGCCAAAAAAACTAGTGCTGTGTCCGCCACGGCCAAACCTAACTCGGCTGCCAAGCCCAACCACCAAAAGGGATAATCAACTATGAGGTTGGTTCTGTCCTGGAATGAGGAATTTCCAAGAAACTACTGAAGTACCGAGCATTGAAACTTGCATGTTTTCCGATAGGATGCAATATCTAGCGAACTTTCTTGATTTGGCCTGATAAATGGAAGGCTCACATGCAACGTCGTACAAAAATTGTACAGAATATGTTCACTAGTAGAAAACGGACCTTTGGTCCAGACTTCTAGTCCCGCACCAGTTTGCGGCCGGTACTAATATTACATTAGTACCGGTCCAAGCGGCCGGACAGGCGAGGGGCAGCAGTACCGGTCCGTGACGAACCTTTAGTACCGGGCCATAACACGAGCCGGTACTAAAGGTCCGTGGCAGGGCACCAGCCGCGCGGGGCCGCGCGAGCGGAGCTTTAGTACCGGCTCGTGTTATGGACCGGTACTAATGAGAAAACGGTTCGACTCCCGCCCACGATTTTAACACACGGGAACATTCGCTACAGTATCCGCGCGCGGCATTCTTGTTCGTCTCCCTCTCCTCTCTTCTTCCATCCCCGTCCACCATGAATCCTGCACCACCGATCACTCGCTACGGGAAGGTGCGTGCACATGGCAACACCTATCTCAATGTCGTGTACACGAACGACAGCACTAAGGTGCCGGGTTTTCTTTCCGATTTCGAGTATTGGCTTGACGAAGCTCGGGAGCAAGACAAGTTCATGGGCCTTGATCTCGAGTACACGCCGGATCAAAGAGATGTTGCCGTCATCCAACTTTGTTTCAAGAAACGTGTCATGGTCTTCCAGTGGGCAAGGTAATATAAAAACTTATCTTAGTTTTAAATTGGGGCTTATTTTCTTTGTTGATTCATAGGGATAGGAAAATTGCATAGGATAGCAAATTCTTTTGGCCAAAAATTGCATAGGATAGCAATTTCTTTTGGCCGAAAATTGCATAGAAAATTGCATAGGAAAATTGCATAGGATAGCAATTTCTTTTGGCCGAAAATTGCATAGGAAAATTGCATAGGATAGCAATTTCTTTTGGCCGAAAATTGCATAGGAAAATTATACTTGTTATGATTCTTAATATATACTTGTTATGATTATTTCTTATTATACTTGTTGATTCATAGGAAATGAAGGAAAATTATAAATTCTTGTGCCGAAATATACTTGTTATGATTCTTAATTATTATACTTGTTCTAAATTATAATTGTTATATATGATTCTTATTATACTTGTTATTATGATTAATTCTTATTATACTTGATCTAAAATTGTACTTGTTATTATTCTTATTATACTTGTTGTTCTAAATTATACTTTGTTGCAGCAGTATTTATAACATGTGTTCCATTTGGTGTTGCAGTAGTGATACGTCTCAAACGTATCTATAATTTCTTATGTTCCATGCTTATATTATGCCACTTGCTACATGTTTTATATACACTTTATATGGTTTTTATGCATTTTCTGGGACTAACCTATTAACAAGATGCCACAGTGCCAGCTGCCTGTTTTCTGCTGTTTTTGGTTTCAGAAAAGTTGTTAAGGAAATATTCTCGGAATTGGACAAACTTAACGTCGAAGTTCCTATTTTCCCCGGGAGGTTCCAGAACACCGAAGATGACACGGAGGGGAACCCCGAGGGGCCCACACCCCCTCCCGGCGCGGCCCCCCCTTCTGCCGCGCGAGCATGGGGTGTGGGGCCCTCGTGGCTCCACCGCCTTCGCCCCTTCGCCTACTTATACCCCTCGGATATCTAAGACCTACGACACGACCCTTTTTCCTCCACGAAGTCCAGAGCCGCCGCCGTCGTCAACCCTAGATCGGGAGGGTTCAGAAGCTCTTCCCGGCACCCTGCCGGAGAGGGGAATCATCACCGTAGGGCTCTACATCACCATGCCCGCCTCCGGACTGATGCGTGAGTAGTTCATCCTTGGACTACGGGTCCATAGCAGTAGCTAGATGGTTGTCTTCTCCTCTTGTGCTACCATGTTTAGATCTTGTGAGCTGCCTATCATGATCAAGATCATCTTTATGTAATGCTACATGTTGTGTTTGCTGGGATCCGATGAATATTGAGTACTATGTTATTGCTTCATAATATATCTTATGAGTGCGTTGTTTATGATCTTGCATGCTCTCCGTTGCTAGTAGATGCTCTGGCCAAGTAGATGCTTGTGACTCCAAGAGGGGGTATTTATGCTCGATAGTAGGTTCATGTCTCTATTTAATCTAGGGTAGTGACAACAAGCTCTAAGATTGTAGATGTACTGTTGCTACTAGGGATAAAACAGTAGTACTTTATCTAAGGGTATTTGTATTACTTACATTACACACATTGCCTAATGCAATAATCTGTTGCTTGCAACTTAATACTGAAAGGGGTGCGGACGCTAACCGGAAGGTGGATTATTAGTCATAGATGCGGTTGGAACGGTCTATGTATATTGTTGTAATGCCCAAATGAATATCACACTAGACATCATAACTATAGTATATGCATCATTATGCACTTCTTTATTCTGTCAATTGACCAGCTGTAATTTGTTTACCCGCATGTATGCTATTATTATTTATGGAGAGACACCACTAGTGAACTGTGGACCCCGGTCCTTTTCTCTAAACTGATAAACAATCCTACTGCAATCCTGTTACTTTCATTCTCTGCAAACAAACATCATCCACACATACGTTTAATCCTTTTGTTACAGCAAGCCAGTGAGATTGACAACCTCACTGTCAAGTTGGGGCAAAATACTTTGATTGTGTTGTGTGCAGGTTCCACGTTCGTTGCTGACACCGGTAGTGCGCCCTGCCAAAGTCATCTTCAACAACCTCCGGGAGATCTCTAGTTTCCTACTGGTTCGATAACCTTGGTTTCACAACTGAGGGAAACTTGCTGCTGCACTACTTCATACCTTCCTCTTGGGGTTTCCCAACAACACCTCACCGGTGCATCAAGTAGTGACAAGCAATGTCCAATACTCATGGATTTTCTTCGCAGCGGCATACATTTTGCTAGCGTTGATATAACGAATGACAAGATCAAGATGAGACGCACCTGTGGTCTTGAGATACCATCTGCCTGCCACATTGATCTCCAGGACTTGTTCAAGATTGACCATGACAAGACTGGAATGGCTGATATGGCAGTCACCGTGATCGACGACGAGTACGCTGATATGAAGAAGGGATTCCCCAAGAAGCAGCACGACTTTTGGGAGAAGACCCCACTTGACAGTATCAACATTGAGTATGCAGCAATAGATGCGTACGTTGCATACGAGGTGTACCGCAAGATTAGAATCATCAACTACGGGCAGCGTCACCTCGTACCGCCACCAGTGCCCCGTGGGTCTCCTGCTTGGGGGTATTCTGATTCGGAGGACGATCAGTACTAGTGTTGGCAATGACAAACACTTTATCTCTAATATTATGTAGTGTTTTAGGGTCTCCTCATATGGAAGAGAGTACTGTTTGCAGTTTCATATATATATGTGTATCTTCAATTATGCATTACTTTCTGTATGTCCCTGTTTTCCACTGGTGCCCCTTTTTATCCACTGTTTTAGAAACTAATTAGTTAAAAGAAAGTTTGAGAAACTAATTAGTTAAAACAAAATAGATATAAAATACCTTTTATTTTAAATGTTACATTTTTTAAATATCTATTTTTTTTGTAATTTGTTGAAAACATGTTCTTGAATATAGATATGTTTTTTACAAATTATTAGAAACTAATTTTACTTGTTTTGAACAATTAAATCTATAGATACGAAAAAACAGAAAAGAGAAAATAGAAAAGAGAAAGAAAAAAGAAAGAAGAAAGAAGAACTTTTAGTACCGGCTGGTGTCACCAGCCGGTACTAAAGGTTTGGGGCAGGCGCTGCAGATGGGGGCCCCATGGCGAGAACCTTTAGTACCGGCTGGTGATGGACATTAGTACCGGCTGGTAATACCAACCGGTACTAAAGGTTCTCGCTATAAATTTCATCTGCTTCCTCCAGCCTGAGCTCACTTCACTCTCTGCCTCCTCATTTATTTCTCTTTGTTCTTGCCCGAGCTCGGTGGCGATCCGGCGATTTGTCCAATTTGGTGGCACTATTTTTGCTCAAAAAGGTTAGCAACTTGTTTCTCTTACATTTAATTGGAAATTTTAGTTCATTTAGTGCTAGTTTGAGCTCATTTAGTGTTAGTTTGACCTAGATAGAAAAATTTAGGAAAATCTAGAAATGTATTGTTAGTTTGACCTAGATAGAAAAATTTAGGAAAATCTAGAAATGTAGCTTATTTAGTGCTAGTTTTATCATTTACTTTGTCCTAGTTTAGCTAATTTTGTCCTAGTTTAGCTCATTTAGTCCTAGTTTAGCTCATTTTATGCTATAATTACGTAATTAATTGTTTTTAAATTATTACTTGTATAATTTTCTTATTTGTGTATTTTTGTTTTGTTATATAGTGTCATGGTTTTGACATCTGTCCACACCGGCTCTCGCCCGCTCTATTATTCGGATGTGGTACGATTGTTTGTTATAAGTATATGTTTGTTTAATTTCGTGTTTATAAAAATTATACCGACCAACTTAACGTAGATATATTTTTATCTAGGAGGTAGTTGAACCGGAAAATGAGCCCGACCCTATTGTCGAGTTTTTAGTAAAAGAAAACAATGATTTGAAAGCTAAATTGAAAAGAAGTGAAGATCTTCGTCTCGAAGCGAAGATGAAATGGGAGTTGAAGATTGCCGACATCGTCGATGATAACGAGATCAAGATGGAGGCAATGCGCTTGGATCACGAGATCAAGATGAATGCAATGCGCTTGAAGCTTAAAAAGTTTAGAAAATATGTCATTAGTCAAGAGGCTTGGTATCATTATGTTGTTGGTTCAATAATTATCTTAGTTGCGATTTTGATCGCATTTGTCGTTGGATTTAAATTCTTTAGCTAGTTCTATGTTAGTTTCAATTAATGAATGTTTATGAGAACTATGTATTAGATTTGTTTAAATATGGTGAACTTGTATTAATGAATTGGTCACGTATCTCTCTGTTCATGATATATATATATATATATATATATATAGGGATGCGCTATTTAGCACCCAGGGTATAGAATAGTTATTCTACACCCCGCCCGTCCCGCGCGTCGCACATCCCGCGCGCCTCACGCGTCCGTCGCGCCCGTCCAGGCGCGCCATCCTTCGCGTCCGAACCAGACTCCCCGCCCGCTCGCGAAGCGATGTAAAATCAGCGACGTAAGATTATGGCGCATGCTCGGTCCACGTCCGCGCCAGTTCCAACTGCAGCAGGCGGTGGACTTTTCAAAGATGCGTTTCTCTGCGATGCGTAAGAATCCTTGCATGCGACGTAAGAAAACAAACCAAGCCAAGTTTGTGCGTCTCCGTGACTGATTAGAAAGCATCGATGCAAAGAATTTTTCTTTTGTCAAGTCAAAGGCGACGTGATAATTCAATAGAAAAAATTACACCATAGTAAATTCAAGGTATGTGTAAAACTAACGACATGTTCTGATGTGCCCGTAAAAACAGCTAGGATGGCCTGACTACGCAATGTAAGATTAACAAATACGGCCTGAGTACGCGAGGTATAAACTCCATGCAAATAAAACATATATAGTCACCATGCACACACGTGTCTACATATTTCAGGCATAGCCTCATGTGCCCATACAATCACGAGCATATAAAAAGTTAAAAAATTAATAAAGTGAACATGCAATATTTTACACGAGTCAGGGTAAATTGTTTAGTTACATCAACTCAATTACACGACGCTCGATGTTGTATTTCCATCTTACAGGGCAGCCCGAAGCTGAAAACCACAACATGCGGTGCAGCTCTACATTTCATTGTGTACCCAGGAGCAGGACACATCCCCAGTCCCTCTTAATATTTTGAACATCACATGCTGTCCTGAAAATGGGCAGAGAATTAGCATAAGAATCAAGGAACTGAACATAATTTGCAACCAAAGAAACATATGTTGTCACCAGTCTGTATGTCTCCGTGACTGGTTAGAAAGCATCGATGCAAGATTTTTTTTTGTCACAGTAAGAAAATCTTCTAACGAGCACAAGGAACATGGGCGACTAATTCGATTTGTTCTCCATCGTAAGGAATTTTGGGCTAACCACTCACGTAAGAAATCTCAGAGGCATAAACGGCAAGACTACAACTTAATAAAGCTTAAAAAAATCAGAGCCGAAGTGATAATTCAATAGAAAAATTACACCATAGTAAATGAAAGGTATATGTAAAACTAACGACATGTTCTGATGTGCCCGTAAGATTAAGCTTCAGTTTAACATGGACATGTAAATGTAAATTTTACTTCAGCAGCACCAGTAGCATTGCAATCTGAAGGCTGGACCTAGAAACTACAGGTCTGTTCATAACGGGCCAAACGGTCAGGTAATCATCTGAAGTTCAAGCACCCAAATAGAGAAATACAAACACTAAACATCATATCAGAAGTCCTCTCAACTGCCCTCAAAACATTGCAGATGCAAATCCATGCTCCAAACAACCATGGTACTGACTGGTATAGGGGTAAACTGATTATGTGCAAACCTAAAATACCAGCTAGTATGACAAGCTGAATCTAGGCATTATAAAATATGCCAATATTGCCCACATTAAAAATCCATTCCATGATAGATAAATAATTATGAGAACGATGCACGGATGGCTGTTTAAAAGTACTAGACTAGCACTAGATGGAGATACCATTGCAGCCAGCAAATAAAAAATGATGTAGAATTACATATCAGAAGAATCTTTTTCCACATCAACAGAATTTACGTCTGTAAAATTGAACAATTACGGACCAAAACTGATGCACAACGTGAGTGAAAAATCGATGCAAGAGGAAATAAATAGGCAGCCGAGACTCTCATTCAATGTGGAACATAACCTTTATCTTATTGACATAATCCTATGGGCGACTAGCAGTTAATCTTGCTTTAAGAAATGACACTTCCTTCTGAGTATCAGACTAGCAAGCAAAAGTACTGCAGCAACTTCGATTTGTCATTCTAAATTGTTTTTGGCTAAAAGGACTGTCAGACTGATACAGATATCAAAAAGCTCATACGAAGTGCAGTTCTTCACCATGCATAACAAGAACTGGAGCATTTTCGACTAGCTAGATCATACAAATCTGATACGCAAAAGGCATTTGCATCATGGAAAGGAAAGGTCGAATAAAAAAACACCCGGTACAAAGGAAAGGTTGGTCACCGGACCTAAACTGAAGCTCACCGACGTGTTCAGACCTCAGCGGGATCCCGATGCCGCCCTCAACCACCACCAGCCACGCTTTCCGACGGCGATGCCGATTCGGCCTGCAGCACACCCAGCCATATATAAAACGGAAAGGAACATAATTAATTGACCAGCAGATCGGAGAGGATTGAGCAAACGGATTAGCCTAGGTTGCAATGGATTATAAAATCAAAGCCTGAACAGCAAATGATGGGCAGCGACCTCACCATGATATGGTACGGACACGAGGCGAGGATGGTGGCAACATGAACTGGCTGCGGGCGGCTGGAGCTCCTCGGCTGCGTTCGAGGCGTGGACCGCTGGAGCCCGGCGGCAGGAGCTCGATGGCAGGAGCCTAGATGGCAGGGCTTTAAGGCAGTGGCAATGGATCCGCGGACGGCCGATCCATGAGGTGAAGAAAGGTGCGACGGAGAAAGTGCTGCCGGTGCCTGGGCAGAGGATGCGACGCTGGCGGCGCTCGGCGGCTGGAACCGGTGTGCAAGACGGAGAGGAAGGGATCTGACGCTCACCACGCCTCACGCCGACCAAATCCTAGCTGCAGCCGCTCGCCGTCCGCCGCAATCCCGTCTGCGTCCGGTCGCCGCCGGCCGCAATCTCACCAGCTGCCGGTCGCCGCCAGCCGCAGACGCTCGCCGCTCGCCGCCGATTCCGCCGGCCGAGAACGATGTAGCCGAGGAAGCGAAGCGCACACTCGTCGTTCACCGCCGGCAGCCGGAAACTCCGCCCAATTCCAACCGCTCGCCGCCGTATGGGTTGAACTGGAAACCACGATGGGGAAAATGAGGCGTAGCTCCCCAGCCCCACTGCCCCCACTACCCCACGACAAAAATGATAGAAACCGTCGATGAAATAAAAAAGAAAAAGAAATTACGTTCGGTGGAGAATTAGACGTTCGGTGGAGAAAAAAGAAAAAGGAAATTACGCTTGGGAAAACTGGGTTCGACCGTACCATATATGGCTGGTCTGTCTCGGTGTATCGACCTGGGTGCAGAATTACTTATTCTGCACCCAGGGTATCTAATAGAGTTTCTATATATATATATCTATTGTGTAATGGTTTTGGATATATTTACATAATGCAGATGAATCGACAATGGATGTACGTTGACCGACGCTCTCCGGAGTTCATGACCGGCGTGCTAGATTTTATCCGTGTTGCTGAGGCAAATAGGCGGGATGGTTTTATATACTGTCCATGTTGTGCTTGTAAGAATATCAAGGGTTACTCCAAATCAAAAACCATTCACATCCACCTGTTTGAGTCCGGTTTCATGTCCGGCTATAATTGTTGGACCAAACAAGGAGAAACAGGGGTTATAATGGAAGACAATGAAGAAGAAGAGGACGATGACAACTATCCTGAGTTTCCTGAATACGACGGTACTACAATGGGGGAACCTGGAGAAGACGCGCCTGACGAAGAGGCGTCGGATGTGCCCGCTGATGATCTTGCTCGGGCCATTGCTGATGCACAGAGAGGAAGCGTAAGTCAGAGGGAGTGGTTGAAGTTGGAGTGCATGTTAGAGGATCATAAAAAAAAATTGTACCCAGGTGTCGAAGATGACCAAAAAAAGCTGGGTACCACGCTGGATTTGCTGCAATGGAAGGCTGAGAATGGTGTATCGGACAAGGGGTTTGAAAAGTTGCTGAAAAAGATAAAGAAGATGCTTCCAAAGGTTAACGAATTGCCCGACAGTACGTACGAGGCAAAGAAGATCGTCTGTCCTCTAGGATTAGAGGTGCAAAAGATACATGCATGCATTAATGACTGCATACTCTACCGCGGTGAGGAGTACGAGAATCTGAATGCATGCCCGTATGCGGTGCATTGCGGTATAAGATCAGGCGAGATGACCCTGGTGAAGTTGAGGGCGAGCGCCCCAGAAAGAGGGTTCCTGCCAAGGTGATGTGGTATGCTCCTATAATACCACGGTTGAAACATTTGTTCAGCAACAGAGAGCATGCCAAGATATTGCGATGGCACAAAGAGGACCGTAAGAAAGACGTGATGTTCAGACACCCCGCTGATGGGTCGCAGTGGAGAAAAATCGAGAGAGAGTTCCCGAACTTTGGTGATGACGCAAGAAACTTAAGGTTTGGTCTAAGTACGGACGGCTTCAATCCTTTTGGGGAGCAGAGCAGCAGTCATAGCACCTGGCCTGTGACTCTATGTATTTACAACCTTCCGCCTTGGTTGTGTATGAAGCGAAAATTCATTATGATGCCAGTGCTCATCCAAGGACCGAAGCAACCCGGCAGCGAGCTTGATGTGTACCTCAGGCCATTAGTTGACGAACTTTTAGAGTTGTGGCGGGAAGAAGGTGTACGTGTGTGGGATGAGCACAAACAGGAGGATTTTGACATTCGAGGGTTGCTTTTCGTAACGATCAATGATTGGCCTGCTCTTAGTAACATCTCAGGACAGACAACTAAGGGATACCATGCATGCACACACTGTTTGGATGATACTGAATGTATATACTTGGATAATTGTAAGAAGTGTGTGTACCTGGGGCATCGTCGATTTCTTCCGGTCAGGCATAACGTACGGAAGAAAGGCAAGCATTTCAAAGGTGAGGCAGATCACCGTAGGAGGCCTATGTATCGTACTGGTGAACAAATATTTGATATGGTCAAGGATTTAAAAGTAATCTTTGGAAAGGGTCCTGGAGGACTAAAGGTTCCGAATGACGCTAACGTGCACGCACCCATGTGGAAGAAGAAATCTATATTTTGGGAGCTACCATATTGGAAAGTCCTAGAGGTCCGATCTGCAATCGACGTGCTGCACGTGACGAAGAATATTTGTGTGAACCTGCTAGGCCACTTGGGCGTGTATGGGAAGAAAAAAAACATAGTGGCAGCATGGGAGGACCAGAAACGTTTGAAAGAACGAGACGGCCTGCTTCCAGAACATTATGACGGTCCTGCCAGCTATGCTCTAACCAAACAAGAGAAAGCGATATTTTTTGAATGTGTTAGCGGTATCAAGGTCCCGTCTGGCTTCTCGTCGAATATAAAGGGAATAATAAATGTGGCACAGCAAAAATTATAATGCTACAATGTAATAAATAGTGTGGATGCAAGTGTTGAAATTTGTGAATGAAAGTGTTAGAATTTGTGAAATAGTATTGTGAAAATGCAACCACAATTTCCCCAATGCAAAGTACTTGATTTCGTCGATCCCTCGCCTCACCGTTATAACTTGACATCATGTAGGAATCTCGCCGTCTATCCCTCGCCTCACCGTTATAACTTGACATCATGTAGGAATCTCGCCGTCTATCCCTCATGCTCTCCCCCGCGGTGAGCCTATACCGCGAACGTGTTATTTATTTTCATTAATGCCGTCGCCCGATTTGGCACTAAATTGTTCTCTCTTTTTTTTGTATTAGTTAAGCTATGGACGGCAGAGCAAATGAACAGGAATTTTTCGACATCATAGCTTCGCCCGATCACAACGATGGTGAAGATGATGGCTCGCAATATCTTAACCTGTCCGGTGATGGAGTGGAGGATGAGGAGATTTTTAACTTAGAAGCTCCTCATCCATCCGCCTCGAACAATAATGCCGATGAGAATGTAGCGCAGAATACCGACGAGGTATACATAGCTTCTGGTGATAAATGATTTGATATGTGTACATATACATGTTTTAACATAATATTTCTTCTTTTAGCCCTCCGGATCGGGATCGAGCAAGTCTGGTAAAAGAAAACGAGGCCCGGCCAAAAAGTTAAAAGATGAAAGATTTGTTATCGAAGAAATCTCGGAAATTGGCGAACCAATTGCTCCCAAAAAGCACGCACGTAAATTTGTGAGTCAGTGCGGAGTTATTGTTCGGGACAACATTCCGATCAGCATCCGAGAATGGCACAAGCCGAAGGGTGGAGGAGAGAGTTTTGTGTCAAATATTTGCAAGAAGGAACTTCTGAAGTCCCTTTTCCACAATTTCGCCCTACCGACAGGCCTCAGAGATGCCGAGAAAAAGAAAGTCTTCCAGTGGACTCTAAAGAAAATGGCCGAACAATTCATGAACTACAAGAAAAGGTTATACCGCAACTTCATCAAGATAGGCAAAACCCCCAATTTTGAAGACGTACAGTACAGGAGGATAAGAGATCAGTGGCAAGAATTGAAGGACTACAAGTAATCAGAAGAAGCTCTGGAAAAGTCGAGGAAAAATAAATTGAATGCCAACAAAAAGCAATATTTCCAACGTTTGGAGCCAGGTGGCTACAAGACCGCCGTTCCTAAGTGGGAAGAAAGAGACGCCAAGTTAATTGCTGCCGGGGTCACTCCAAGTACATCGAGCTATCCCACAAGGGCGAAGCATTGGTTGTACGGCGTCGGGATGGAGCCCGACTCACAGACAGGGAGTCTTGTGTTGAAGGAAAAAGTTAAACCAGGCCCCAAGGGACTGCCCGAAAGAGCCAAAATACTGGGGAAAGTCCAAGAAATACAAGATGCAGTAGTTGCCGCTCGGGAGGGAAGGTTCGCGCCCGATAGAGAGAACGACGAGCTGTCACTCGCCCTCGGGAATCCCGAACACACTGGACGAGTACGAGGCGTGGGCGTCGTCCCTTGGAAGGTTGGGTTCGCCGAGAATAGGGACACTTACAGGAGCCGCGACAGGAAGAAGAAACAGGAGGTAGAGAGGTATCAGCGGTTGGAAAACATGATAGTAGACCTGCAGCAGCAGCAAAATGCAATGAGGCAGCAAAGGTCATCTGATCCGCAGGAGGACCAACTGGATATGGCATCTCAGCGAAGAAGCAGCGTGGCTTCCACGCAAATTGTCCAGGCTGATGACGACGCAACATACCCCGTGGATCTGATTCAGGGGCAAACAAACTGTGAGCTGCACATCAAGATGAAGAACCTATCCATAAAGGTGGCGGTCGGCTTTGCTTTAGAGAATATACTCGGAGCAACCCTTCATGGCGGTCAGATTCCAGCTGGCTACGCTCGAGTCGGGGTGGACGAAATTATGAAGGGATTCGAGGACCTAGAGCTTGACTTTCCTGGAGCTGAAGGGGAGACGACACTGGGAGAAGTGTTGCGTGGAGTCATTCTATGGAGAAAGGAACACATCGTGTTTCCAGAATCGACGCGTAGGCCACCAACCCCTCCGAGTAGCAATCAACCTCCAAGTCCACCCCACATTGAAAATATGGACACCGAGAGGGAACCCAGCGCGACTCCATCTCCCCGGTGCGCGAGTCCAACCCAGCGGGAGTCCACCCCGGAGCGTGCAAAGAGTCCACTCCAGCGGGAGTCCACCCCGGAGCTTGCAAACTGTCCGCCCACCAGCAATAGGACCTTCTCAATGAGGCAGAAGATGCTTGCCGGTGCGCCGAGTGGTGCTCCAAAGGACACCTACAAGTACGGGCCTCCGTTGAAGGATCTTCCGGTGTTAACTTACCACCGGACCGTTGAGGAGAATGCTCCCTTGGTCAAAGCTCACAATGACGCACACTTTGCGAAGAAAGTGCCCTCGCCAAAACAGGTACTAAACCCTAAGGGTGTTAAACACTTTTTAGACATCGTCTGTGATCCTCACCGTAGAACTTTCCCTGGTGATAACTATGAACGCTCTATCTCGAAGAGTTTTAACACGGAAGAGGAGAATAAAAAGAAAAGGTTCGCTGCACAGAAGAAGAAGAAGAAGGCAAAACAGGTTCCCCAGCTCGGAGAACAGAAAGTACAGTCGGTCGCCCCGCTGAAGGTTCAGACAGACAAGCGTCCCTTGGAAGGGACAAATATTCCTGATTCAGACTACCTGCACGATGATGCAATTGATCGACTTTTCCCCAAGACGACTGAGATAGCACGGAAGTTTGTCTACGGGAAAGATCTTCTCCCTGCTGATGAGATGGTGCGTCTAGCTTATCAAATGCGGAGATTGCATGACTGGTACATGAAGGTTGCAAAGGACAAGCAACTCGTGTTTTACGTGACATACCGGGCCGACCAATTCTTCATCGACAACGAGATATGTGTCGAATTTGAAGAATTATGGCAGTTATACAACCGGCGTGCTCTCAACGTAACTATCATGAGTTGCTATGTTCTGTAAGTGATTTTTTCTAAGTCTCTAGCTGAGCATGTCATTATCCTCACTAATTGAGCCTGTAATTATCCTCACTATATTCTTTTGTATGCTATTATATATGCAGGTGGATGCTTATCCAGTGCAAAAGGAAAAGACTCTGGGAAGTTGGGTTCATTGACCCATTAATCGTTAACAGCAAAAACTTAGTTCGGAAGCCCGAGGACTGCGAGGAGGCATTGTTAACAGCGCTATTGAGGCAAACTCAGGCGTATGATATACTTCTTCCTTACAACTTCAAGTGAGTGTGACTGTCTTGAACACATTTTTATATTGCTAATTACTAGATGTTAAGTTTAATTGATGAGTTATATGCATGCCTCACTATATAAACGTGTGCAGCTACCATTGGATTCTACTGGACATTATCATTGACAAGGGAGTAGTTGAAGTCTTTGACTCATTACGCAAACCACAATCAGACTACCAGGACTTGATTGAAATGCTTCAGAGGTAATTTCAACCATTAATCCATTTCATGATATCAAGTAATCATAACTCATTTATTCATTTGCTTTTGCGAGTAGGGTTTGGAAAATATTCATCACAAGAGAGAGGGGTGAATGGAAACCACAGCTGACTATTAAACATATTGATGTAAGTGTACTACTATTAACCATAGTCTCTTTAATTCATCATCATTTTGGATTATTATTTAATTAATTTATATTCTCGTAAAGACCTTGAAGCAACCCCGGGAAATGAATTATGTGGATTCTACGTCTGCGAGTTCATAAGGAAATTGAGCATTGAGCAGGCGTCGCGTGATAAAAGAATGGATATGAGTGTGACTGTCTTGCACTATATTTCAATCTTATTATGATTTGATATATATATACACACAACTAATATATTCATATTGATCTCCTTTAAAGCTTAACGACAAGCGCGCTTCCATCCTACCACATCAGCGCGTAGAAGCAATTCAAGAGGAGATTGCGGGATTTATTCTTGAGGAGGTCATGCATCCAAAGGGAGAATACCATAATCCAAAATATAGCTATGCCACATGAAAGAAACTCACGACGGAATGAGGAGGATGTATGAAATTATTGCGATCTCTATATACCGGATTGTATATATGTATATATGTATGTAATAGCGTAGTATGAATATGTGCTATATCTAAATTGTATTATATATCAATGTGTACCGTATGTAGTAGCGTAGAATACATATACGAAAAGTATATTACGTATGCATCAATGTGTACCGTATATATATAATACCGTATGTATGTAAAACAGTAGATGAAAAAGAAAACATAAAATAAAATTGCAGTGAAGAAAAAAAAACAGATAACAGAAAATAAAATGAAAAAAAACAGAAATAAATAAAGATCTCCAGGCGAAACGCTGCCCAGCGCCCCACGTGGAGGCCTTTTAGTACCGGTCGATAAGCAACCGGTACCGTTACTGGGGGGGCATCAGTCCCGATTGCGCAGTACCGGTTGCGAAACCGGTACTAAATACACGTTTTCCACTAGTGGTTGTATGCATTGCAACCGTCTAAAACTTAGCCATGCAAGTTTGATAAATCAGAAACTTCATTGACATTTGAGGATGATTGCACATATAAAATGTGGTAATTAAGTGTGTTAGTTAGGCTGCTGTTGGAGAACGTGATAGGAATCCGTTCTTTATGATAGGCATTAAAAAGGCTTTCGTAAGTCTTACATTATCATTTTTAAATCGGCAGTTTTTGTCCGATGTATGTACTTATCGGGAGAAGTTTTACATTAGAAAAAGTACTGTATAATTAATTGTTTGGAGGAGTAATAGATATCCGTATCCACAATTGTATGGTTATGTACGTACAGTCGAGGGGTACTGGAGTGGTTTCCTCTTATGCTCATGTCTTAATATTTTTTATTTATTTAGAGCATTTCTAGCACATGCCGAATAACATGAAAACGGAAAACTTGCAATCTGTTCTACCAAAACTAGTTTTGTGGTTTGAAAATTGGTTGGACATATATGATCATAGTTCGTTGGAGAACATAAAACAACGCCAACATACATATGAATGACACACCAACAATATGACTTGTCAAAGACGATCAGATAGTGAAGTCCATCATCCAACCTATAATTCTGCTATAAATCAACTTCAAATATTCAGGTGAACCAATCAAAACTTCAAATATTCATTTTCTCCACAATCACATATGATATGTTGTGCAAATAAATTTTCATGAGTTTCATCGCCAAACGCAACTATCAATTTTCAGTTCAAAAGCCAATAAGTAAAAGGATAATATATAATGTTTCCTCGGCTCCAGCAATTTTGTTTTTAGAGTACTCACAGACAACTTGTGTATAATGGAAATAATCGAATTAACTCGTACAAGGGTTATAAATCAGAAAAATATACAGCTTATATGAACTGGTAATTTATTAAACTTAGCTTAAATAAAAAATACACCAGACCACACCGTCGGCTGTCGCCCAAATCATAATTGACTCTTCCTTGTAGTTGTGGTAGGGGAGAGGATAGATAAATAGCAAGACTAAGAAAAAGTGGTGACTAATGGATTTTTTGTGCATATTAGACTAGTCACAATAGGGAGTAAGATTGACTAGTAACATATATTTTTTACATGTCTATGTTACTACCTCCATAGTGGGTAGTAACATATGTGTGGTGTCATGTAA
This sequence comes from Poa pratensis, assembly GCA_947311845.1. Taxonomy (NCBI): domain Eukaryota; kingdom Viridiplantae; phylum Streptophyta; class Magnoliopsida; order Poales; family Poaceae; genus Poa; species Poa pratensis. The sequence continues at coordinate 28,454,772 of CAMZMU010000063.1, forward strand.
TGTCTTATTAATTAGGTTGTCATATTGTCTTGTAATATGCGATGTTATGATAACGTAACTAGTTACTCCAATTACCTCTCTTCTTTAATTGCATGTCACATTATTATTTTGCCTATATGACACTTATGTTACCACTGTCCCACTGTGAATAGTCTTAGTTCTTGGAGCGATTAGTTCGTAATAGGGCTTGACAAAGGTTGAGGCCTGCAATGCCAAAAGACCATGTCCGAACGTGGCTTCAAGATTGCTACAGCGCCTAAAAATATGTTGCTGCCTGAGCTGGTGCACATATGCTAGTATTACCTGCAGGGACGGAGGAAGGGGGGACGAGCAGGGGCCAAGCCCCCCCAACATGCAGATTTTCTTTCTAATCTCTCTACTAAACATGCTTGTAATGGGTGTTCTAAATCATATTTGCCCCCTCCAACAAAGCTCTGCCCCCTCCAAGCCTAGTGGCTGGCTCCGTCCCTGATTACCTGGTGCACACATTAAAACTATTCACAATGAAAGTAACATACCGGTCCGGACTCCATATAAGGTGACTGTTCAGGACGTAAAAAAAATGACCGGACAGCAAACCGCCCGAAAATTCCAGGGGCGGGGTTTTTCCGGTATCTAGCGTACAGATGCTCTTATACATAAGTTTAAGGCGATTAATCAAAGTACGCACGTTCCCACATCCTCCCATGGAGCTCGACCCGTAAGCTCGAGATCCGGAATCTCCATAGCTGTCAGACCTGCACATAATTTTTGTATCGATCGGCGAGTGCAGCACATGCTCTTTGCAGCGGCGATCTCCGTAGCTGCAAGAGACCTGCTCATGATTTTTTTTACCGATCGTCCATCGAGTACAGGCAGCACATGTTCTTTGCATCCATCGCCGACGCACGACACGCCACTACAAACTATTGCAATTAGATGTACTATGAAGGTTTGCACACTTGCACCGCTGTCAGTAGTCAGTAGTCTGTACTGAACTACTGATAATGCACTATTGTCAGTAGGTCATCGGATGCTATATATAGAATGAAGATGATACAGCCTTACTAGTTGTTGCAAATTGCAATTAGATATGGAGGCTCGGTTTGCTGTTTGTACTGACCATGCAATATCTTTCTCTATGTCAACGGATCTGCAGCCTATCTTTACTATTAAATGGGAGTTCGTACGTACGTTTACTTGGCAGAAAAGTTTCGTCCAACATCGATTGCTAATCATCGCTGGGCCGCGACGGCATAATCCCGACATTGATCGATCGCTAATCATCGCTGGGCCGCGACGCATAATCCCGACATTGATCGATCGCTAATCATCGCTGGGCCGGCCCAACTGTACGCTCTCACGCATGGCAGCGATGGTAGTTATTGTTTGCATCAATCAACGGAAAAGGAAAGCAATTTCAGCGATTATGTCCTGAGCCTATTATTATCACGAAACGGTGAAACGGTTGCGTCGTTGACGGCTGGTAACATCATCTCTTCTCAAATCATCTCTCCTCAAAATCTTGCTCCTAAAAATCAGCCTGAGCCAATTATTATTAGGAAAATCACCACTCCTAAACATCAGTCAACACAATTAGCGGAAATAATGAGCCAACATCATCGCTGCCTTATGCCATCTTTCTACTACTTAAACCCAAGAAATCGCCAGCTTGAAACAGTCTCTCCTTGCTAGCAGACAACATGTCCCAGGCAAGTGTATCACAACATATTTAGCGACTCGAGGCAGGATGGGACGCCCGGGCTCGATGAGGGTGATGACACCTCCACCAGTCCCAGCTCCCGCCGTCTGGCCTTCGATCAACACTGACAACATGTCCTGTATCATTCTCTTGAATGATTTTAGTGTTTTGCATATCTAATTATCTTGCATTATCTAACTGTCTACGTAACATTTTTGCGCAGGGAAGTGAGGTTCGACGACATTGAAACAATGCACATCCACAGTATATCATGGGAGGTTACTGCAAAAGTTGTTAATGCAAGAGTGGGAATACATTCTACTGTGCCATCCTCATAGATCAGTTTGTAAGATACATTCTACTACATCTTTCAATCAAAAGTTCTTTGATTCGACCACAAATAACTTTCTATTAAAGCTTTGAAATGGAGTTTCTACAACTTTCTATCAATATTCGCCGTTTGAAACAATTAACCATGCAATAAACTTCACTATTTTTGCAGGGAGACAAAATGGACGCAAAGACATATGGACAGACGGCATATCGTTGCAACAACCACCTGCACACCAGCCATTTAATAGTAAAGATAATTGGGGTTGTTCTGCATGTCGAGCCCATTAGATTCCAGATGTCAAACGGCCGGAGCACACCGTGCCGAGATGTCATGCTCATCAACAGAGCGTAAGTTCAGATAACATTGTGCAAATAATGCTTTCTTGCTACTGTTGCAAATAGTTATTCGTTCTTCTCTTGGATGAATGTGTGTTGCTCTAACAGGGAGGAGATAATTGTCCTACGCGTGTGGAACCAGCACATGGCACGTCACATGACAAGATGGCGACGCGCAGAACAGGAAATGTGGACCTTAGTTGCAACCCTTGTACAAGTTTCATACCTTCTGAGATAGTTTCCGCAGTATAATGTAGATGAACACGAACCAGAGCTTCTATGCATACTCTACTCAGTACATATCCTACATCAAGTTAATATTGTGTCATTACAGAACTTGGTAAAGGTTACAAATAATTGGAGGTAAAGTCAATTCCATCTGGATCCAGAATTTGGGTGCTGACAGTGAACTGTATACCATCCCAAATTCTTCTGCGCAGAATTTAGATAGTAATCATCGGTTTTGCCTATGGTTGTGCTGGTTGACGGCATTAACCCAAATGAATTATTTAACTAAAGACACACTAAGCTATCATCGGCACATACCTCAGAACCGTTTTCAAAGGCACCTCGAAGAAAAGAGCTCTTTTTGTACAGCTCAAACTAGCTCTTTTTGTACAGCTCAAACTATCTCCAGCAATGAAGTACGTAAATGGCCTTCTGCTCAGGCTTCATTCTTCCACATATTCATCCAAGCTAATAAGTTACTCCTTGCTTGAGAATAAAAGAACCAGACCAACGTAGCAATTATCTTGTGCACTTCCTTGTCTTCCATGCAACTGAGTTTTAACAAATTGTCATAATTCTCTCAGAATGCGTCAAACTCTTGCAGTAAGCTTTCATATGCGAAATCAACCAACGAAAATAATGCTCCGATGGAATGGAAAAGAAAATGCTTACATCTCTTTTTTCACTACAAGAAATACCGAGCATCATATCAAAGGCCTTCCGCACCAACCTCTTTCTCATTATACAAGTCTATGAGAGTACGACAAAAAAGAGAGGACAAATCAAACATAAGAGCTTAACACAAGAATGCACACAACCTGTAGAAAAACTCACAATGGGGCAAGTGGAGACCTGCTTGCGCCGGTGGTGGAAGCAACGATGGCCATGCGCAAGGCGGCGGAAGCCTGGCTCGATATGTGCCAACCCCGTGCGAGTTCGGAGCGACGGAGGGCCCGAGGTCGAGGGCGCGGCGCCAGGAGGGTCGAAGGGGGAGGGCGCGGCGCCGGAGGACTGGAAGTCGAGGGCGTGGCGCCAGAGGGCCGCAGGTCGAGGGCGTGGCTCCAGAGGGCCGGAGGTCGACGGCGTCCTGCCGGAGAGGCGACGGCCGGAACCCGCGCTGTCCTGTCGTGAGCGCAAGGCAGCGGGGTTTGGATCGGCTGCGGGCATGGGGGAGCCGGCGACGGGGATATGGGGGGCGGCCTGAAGAGCAGCCGATGCGTAGGCGTAGCTCATGGAACGGTGGAAGAAGAAGATGGGAGCAGAGCACTGAGCAAGTGAGGAGTGAGGAAAATGGGATGGGAGATTGGGAGCTAGAGAGGTCAACGGAGCATCCAGAGAGTGATGCTGGCTACTTTTATTTGTTGTCTTCTTTTTTACCTGCTTCAGTATCTGACTATCGAGTAGACTGTAGCAATCGTTTGCCAAACCCAGATTAGCTGATTTACACGTACGTGCAATATTTGTCCCCGTTTGATTGTTTTGTGCTCACCAAAAATTCCGTTATTAATTTTTATTTAATATATATAGGTTTTTAATTATAAACAATTATAAAAACAATAATACGCATTGACACGATGGCGTTGGGTGGGACCAAAATCTTATCGAGGTCTACACAATCGAAAACAAAGCAACGAGAGAGCTATATACTTTGTGTTCTTTATGTACAAATTCTATATTGCCATATTTAATTTTTAATACTTATGTTTTAATTTTTGCTTTTGTATATTTTGAGTGTGCCAGAAATAGATATTGTCGACAATCCGAAAAAAATTAATGACATAGACCCGATGCAATGATGGCGATGGAGACTGAAAACTCAACAAGTTCTACACAATCAAAAGTGGTGAGAATTAAATTAATTATTTTAGTTTATAGATGTTTTGTATATCCATATAATATTTACCATGTATGTTTCGATATTTCCAAATCAAAAATAATAATGGCAACACTACTAAGAACCAACCGACATAGACCCCGAAGAGGTGTTGGTGGAAGTGATAGTTGATTCAAGTCTCACACACTACAAGCAAGGTCAATGTTTGAACCATGCCAAATTATACATTTTGTGGACATACACTTTAAGTGAAGTGGGGAATCTTATTCGGTTTTTTAAATATCTTGTGTGTGTCTTATTCTTACAGATGAATGTTGCATATATTTTATTGATAAAAATTACGAAAAAAATGATCCGTAGCAACGCACGGGCATTCACCTAGTATAGAATGAAGATGGAGAAAGTAGGAACCATAAGCTCGATCCTCTGAACCACCAAAACCTCCGCAGCTGCGAGCCCCTAGCTAGCTACACCACCTATCGCCATGGCTATGGCTTCCTCCTCTAGCTTGCTTTCCCTCGTCCTCCTGCTGGCCATCTCGTCAGCGGGGGTCCTCTCCGGCACGGCGCGCGCCCATGGCGGCGGCGGCGGGCTCACGGAGATCCACCTCTACATGCACGAGATCAAACCGGTGCTCGCGGTGGTGAAAAATGCCACAACGATGGGGATGATCGGAATGCTCGACAACGAGCTGCGCACCGGCCCGGACCCGACCAACTCGACGCTCGTGGGCCGGTTCCAGGGAGTCGTCGCCCTAGCGGGGCTCGTGTACCCGCCGGGCATGCAGACGGTGATGAGCTTCGTCTTCACGGCCGGGAAGTACAACGGGAGCACGCTCGTCATGGTGGGCACCATCAACAGCTTCGTCAGCGCCTTCGAGCGCGCCGTGGTGGGTGGCACCGACAAGTTCAGGATGGCGAGCGGGTACTGCGTCATGGAGTTCATCCCCAACCCGCCGCCGCCATACGACGTGTACAAGACTGACATCTTCATCAAGATGGACTGATCGATTAAAAACTTGGCCGTCTCACGACTATCTTGTGATGTGCTGTAGTATACATTGTAAATCTTTCTTTTGATTTGCTTTTTAAGAATCATATGCATTGTGGAATCATTTTTAAATGTTATTGGAAATGAATAATAAATGGTCGTGTTTGTCAACTGACCTACGAATGACTGTTTGGTAGCCCATGTCTACAACGCAGCTCGCTGATCTTGATCCCTCCTCCCCCTGGGGTCATGTGTCTGAGTTTTAGACATTTATTATGTGTGTTTGTGTGGTTTTTAACTAAGCTGGAAGACAGGACTTAACATGCCAAAATATCAAATATCGGCGATCAAGTGTATCTTGTGATGTATGTGTTGTATATCTTTATTTTGTTTTATCTTTAAGAATCGTGTGAACTTGTCATGTAAGAAATGTTACTGGAAATGAATAATAAATGGATGTGTTTGTCGACTGAGGGATCACTGTTTCTCAGCCCATGTCTACCATGGCACCTCGCGGATCTTGATATGATCGCCTCACGCCTTCCCTGGAGCATTTTTCGGAGTTCTAAATTTTACCACAACATGTTTATATGATTTCTGTTAGATTTTGGGCCTATTTATGGGCAATCCAAATAAGCAATTTCTTAAAATCCCAAATGACTTATATATAACTAGTCGTCAACCCGTGCGACTGCACGGGCTAGCACTTAGTATAAATAAATATATTATGAAATGTTCTTCAAATTATTATAAATATATTATGAAGTATATATTTCGTAGACATAACTTTTTTACCCTTATTTGTGGAGGAAAAAAGTTCAATTAGCTCCTTACAATCAATTATGTACAAAGATGATATCATCAACATATATATAAGATCACTAATTAACCTGTTCCAAATATGTATTACGTGCATTTGAAAACAGATACATAGAACTACTTTAATATTTAAAATGAGTTGCAAGGTTTGAATGCGTCTAGTTATTTTGACGTACATATATACGGCTACTTGAAAACGACATGCCGTCGGGTGGTCAAAAGACTTGGCGAAGGCCGAAAATCCACCTCGGCGAAGGCTTCGCCGAGAGGGGCACTCGGCGGCAGGCACTCGGCGAAATTTGCCTCGCCATAGAATCAGACATCTTGCATCAGAAACATAAATATCGCACCCTAAATGTGCCATCGGAACTTATTGTAACGGAAATTATATTGATGTCTCAGATGAATTTCTTCCACTACAATATGTCATTCCAAAAAAATTATAGATCAAGTTATCTTAAACTCTTGTTACAGATAATTCCAAGCCTGTACTACAACTCATGTTCACAAAAAAATCAAGAAGAATTCTAAAACAAATTTGAAAGCTCAATGGTTTATTTAAGATTTTCTGGAAGTAACAAATATGATGCAAAGACCATTGGCACTATATTTAAGAGTTGCTATATAATTCTTTCCTGTGTAAGCTAGTAATGCTAACAATTAATCTTTTTAGGCAGGTTTGTGTGAGCAGATCATAGCTACTGCGCGAATCTGGTAAGGTTGAACATGCTCGGGAAAAATAAATGGTCACTATCGGAAGAGATAATCTTAAAAAGTTCGTGGTCAAGTATAATTAATGAGCAGAACTGAGAAATAATTAACCAATCCAATATTATAAGAAGAGCTACAGAATCAACCACAGCAGTGATATTTGTGCATGATATCTTTGAAAGGCACTAAATATAGTGGTATAGATGAATCTATTTGATGCAAATCGCCTACTTTGTTGTCATATGCGGTTAAAATTATCCTATGCGCGTGAAGAAAAATGAGCAGAAGCAACTGGCTAAGAAGCTTGCCACGAACAAACTGAAATTAAATATTGCTGCAATTGATAAGAAGTTTCAGGAATCACCTGAGAATTTAATCATGGGAGAGAACATTTATATACATTCACAGATAGCGCAAATAAGTTGCATGATTTCCCTCTATATTTCTGCATATAGGACCTGTGGAAATTGATTCATTTTGTGTCAGACGGGAGGGATACTCTCATACATAGCCTGTAGAGAAAGGATCGAATCCATTCATATGGAAGTGGAGACTCAAGTGATTTCTGCAACAACATAATTTGTTTATAGCATTTACTAATAAACCACATATAAAACCCATCTAAAGGCGTGATTTCAGATGACCAAAAGAGGCTCCAATCTAGTCATAATACATGCACCTGCACGGGCTAGTTATAGGGCAGATGAATATTTGTGCAATAATCAACGGAATTCTTGTGCGAGAACTATTTTTCAGGAAGTTGAATACGTTTGAGTATCGATGAAGATATATTTTAATACCAGACCACTTAATAGTATCCAAGGTAATTTGTAGTGCCAATTTTTTTTATTGTTTCAATTTCCTCTTGGCTAAAGTATTTTTATTGACGCTCTGCTACTACATCTCATACAACATCACACTTCTAGCTCTTAGTCTAAATCTTAGGTTTTGAAATAGAGAGAATATAATTATTGTATTTAATAATGACTATCCTGCCTTGAATCGTTAATGTAAATTAGAATGCTAATCACTTTATATGAATGATATAATTGATCGTTCCTAGTTACCAATCAAATATTTCACATCATAGCCACCAAGATTAGTGAGAGTGCCTGGCTCGATGCAGCGGGGCGTTCAAAAATCATCAATGCCTACAGGTTAGTTTCATAAAATATATTTTCCATAATTTGAAAGTTCTAATTCTTTTCATTTCAGAATAAAGAAATGCTGAAGACAGTTTCCTTTATAGCAATTAAATATATCAACCACCCACGAATGATTAAACGTACATATTCATAAACGCATTGATTCGCTGTGCAAGGCCGGGGAAAAGTATATTACGGACGTGATTATAAATAGAAAAATCGTGAGATGTAATGTATAGAAGCTTACATTATGCTAATGTTTAGAAACACCTGACATAGAGGGGATCCATGTACTGGACGTCAATGCGCATGTAGCCAGTAGCTGTTTCTCTCTTTTTCCATGACAGTGACTTGCATGTTCTTGTGCAGCTAGTCCTTGCCATCAGTACTTGGCACGCATCCTCGTACTTGATTCAGGGTCGTATAAGTTCATCCATGCCGCCGGTGCTTAGAGTCTCAATTCCTAGCACATGTCACTGATACATGGAGATAAAAACTAAGACAGGGTTCAAAATATGCGTGCGGTTCGTAACGTAGAGAAACAGCTGACAATTCTGCCTGTTATAATTTGTTCTAGAATCGGTGTCAAACAGCACTTCCCGGGTGCCAGGCGGCAACATCATTCTGGCTCCTGAAACGTAATGCGCGCCATGGTCTTACAAAGAATCCATCTATAGTGATAGACTTAGAAAGAACCGATCTAATCATAGATTGCAACGTGATAAAATATTGTAAGCTGAGAAGTTTGAGAGCTTACACAACACGATCGATGAAGAGCCTGTATTAGATCGGAGCCTCCTCTTCAAGTTTGATGAGCTCTGAACTCGCTGCCGATTTGGCCCCCTTCGACCTTGCCACAGACGACATCCCACCACTTTAGGGTTGGATAATTTGGCGATCCTGCGGAATATTTTTGAGACGTATGGCGAGGCGGCGGAGACGTCAACATAAGGCCGAGGTACTTGCAGCTTGGAGGCGGCACATGGGACGATCCGAGGAAGAGATTGAGTCGGCGAGGTCTCGAACTTCAGAAGGAGCTATATGGATTTGTGCGCTGAGCTTGATCCGATGATTGGCATCCATCCATGACGACATACTTTTTTGTTAGACAGCAAAATAAAAGATTTTGCTGGCAGTCGAACCCAAGACCTTGCACCTTATCACGGAAGGAGATCGCGATATCTAGTCTATCTCACGCGCGGTCAAGATTATTGAACGGCTATTAAAAGATGATTATTCAAATCGGACGGACGAAATTATCCAACCTCCAGGATTAACGTGGAGTCTCGTACGGTGCCTCCAATTAGTAAATATAAGACAAGAGGTGGGGTGGCAATGTCTACCTGCACAAAACTCATGTCTCCTGGTTAAATATGTTTCCTGTTTACATGTTTAACATATCCCGATGTTGCTGTTTATATTGTTTAGTCCATTTAATATGTTTGAGTCACACGAAACAATAATTGATTTAATCATGATTTATATTTTAAATTATTCATGAACTTGCCTATTATTTAATGGTTTCTAAGTTCTAACTAAGCTGGAGGACCGGACTTAACTGACCTAAATATCAATCGGCGAGACGAGTTTCAATAGGAAGTAACCATGCATACTCATACTCACAGAGAGCAATGTGGACTACGTGCACTATATTCTCGCTCATTGTGAGTTGGTGCACGAACAAGCCCGCACAAGCCTTCGTCATAGGCCGACTCATTTGGGATGTTTCTTTATCGTTTTTGTTTTTCTTCTTCGTTTTTTATTTTTGTTTCTTTTCTGTTTTTGGGTACCTCATTAATTTTTATAAAAATATATGAACATAAATCTAAAATACTTTTGAAAAATATGAATATTTTAAATATCTAATTTTTAATTGAATATTTTCAAAAAATAGAATTTGAAGATGTTTGAAACCTCAACATTTTATAAACACCGAACAGTTTCCAAACCTTAATTTTTTTCCAAATAGGAATTTCTCAAAATTGATCATTTTTCGAATATGAATATTTTTTAAAATCAGAACATTTTTTTATCATATACCATTATTGTGAGCGATTTTTTTGTGAATCTTTTTTATTATAGCTGACCATCTTTAATTTTAAAAAATACAAGAATTTTTGTGTGGTGAACCATTTTGTATTATAGATGATCGCACTCTAATTTACCATGAATTTTTGTCTGCCATGGCTTCCTCCTCTAGCTTGCTTTCCCTCATCCTCCTGCTGTCCATCTCGTCAGCGAGGGTCCTCTCCGGCGCGCGCCCATGGCGGCAGCGGGCTCACGAGATCTGCCTATACATGCACGAGATCAAGTCGGTGTTTGCGGTGGTGAAGAACAGTACGATGTTGGGGATGGTTGGGATGCTCGACAACGAGCTGTGCACCGGCCCGGACCTGAGCAACTCGACGCTCGTGGGCCGGTTCTAGGGTGTCGTCGCCCTGGCGGGGCTCGTGTACCCGCGGGGCATGCAGACGGTGATGAGCTTCGTCTCCGCGACTCGGAAGTACAACGAGAGCACGCTCGTCATAGTGGGTACCATCAACATCTTCGCGGGCTCCTTCAAGCGCGCCGTGGTGGGCGGCACTAGAAAGTTCAGAATGGCGCGCGGGTACTGCGTCATGGAGTTCATGCTCAACCCGCTGAAAGGAATATGCCCGAGAGGCAATAATAAAGTGGTTATTATATTATTCCATATTTATGATAAATGTTTATTTCTCATGCTAGAATTGTATTAATCGGAAACATTGATACATGTGTGACTAATGAACAAATAAGAGTTCCTAGTAAAGCCTCTCTTTTTAACTAGCTCGTTGATTAACAGATGATCAAGGTTTCCTGATCATGAACATTGGATGTTGTAAATAACGAGATCACATCATTAGGAGAATGATGTGATGAACACGCACCCAAATTAAGTATAGCAATGCGATCAAGTCATTAAGTTTACATTGTTGTACTAAGCATACAAAGTAATCCTAATCCTTAGACCATGAGATCATGTCAATCACTAACACCAGAAGAATGCTTTGATGACATCAAACATCACACCGTAACAGGGTGACTATAAAGGTGGCGTTGGGTATTCCGAAAGTATTAGTTGAGGCTCATGGATCAAGAAGTGGGATTTGTCCATCCAGATGACGGAGAGATATACTCTGGGCCCTCTCGGTGATATCACATCGACACCGCTTGCAAGCACGTGACTAGGTTACAAGGATGTCATATCATAGAACGAGTAAAGAGTACTTGTCGGGAACGAGATCGAACTAGGTATAGATGATACCAATGATCGGATCTCGGACAAGTAAAATATCGCGAGACAAAAGGAATTGGTTATGACGTTTTTGGTTCACACGATCACAAGATTCATCGTCGAATATGTAGGAGTCATTACGGATCTCCAGATCCCGCTGTTGACTATTGATCGGAGAGGTGTCTCGATCATGTCTACATTATTCACGAGCCGTAGGGTGACACACTTAAGGTTTGTCGACGCTTTTGGGTAGACACGGAATTTCGGAGAAAAGTTTGGACAGCACCGAAATTGTTTCGGGTAATATTGAAATAGTTCAAGGGGTTAATTGTCAGTGGTTGCCAATGGTTGTTAATAGAATTAACAAATGAACCAAGGGGATAAGTGTTAATGTTTGTTAATAGAATTAACAAATATTAAAAAAAATGAAATTGTTTTATTTAATAAAGAAAAACCCTTGGGATTTTTGAGTGGAGTTTTAAAGAGAGTGAGTGGGCATGAGTGGATGCTCCACTCACATGAAGAGGAAGGGGTGGGGGCTCCTTGAGCCGCACCACCCTTGGGCTGCCTCCCTCTCCTATATAAGGAGAGGTAGAGCTCCCTCTTATGGATGCACTTGTCTCTCTCTCCCTCCTCCCGCTGCTCCACCTTCCAGCCATCCGCTTGGCGAAGCCATGGCCGTTTAGTTCTCCACCACACCACGCCGTCGTGCTGTTGGAGTTCCTTGGTGGTTCTACTACTTCCGCTGCCCCGCTGGATCGAGGGAACGGAGGTCGTCATCAAGCCGTACGTGTGACCGAGTACGGAGGCGCTGCCCGTTGCAGCGCACATCTTCACGATCTTGAGATCGGCGAGTGAACGACTACATCATCCACGAGAATTATTCTCGAAACGCTTACGGTCTTCGAGGGTGAGTTTCTCTTGGAATATGTTCCACTCGTTACGAGCATCTCCTAGACTAGATCTTGGCTTGTTGGTTTGTTCGCACCGTAGGAAATTTTTTGTTTTCTATGCTACGAACCCATCAGTGGTATCAGAGCCAACTCTATGCGTAGATGTTTTTGTATGGGTAGAACACATATGTGTATGTGGGTGTTGATGATCATGTTATTGCTTCCTTTGTATATTTTGTATCTTAGTGGCATAGTGGGATGAAGCGGCCCGGACTAACCTTACATGTCCACGCACATGAGACTTGTTCCACGACTGACATGCACAGGAGGAGAAGACAACCATCTAGCTACTGCTATGGACCCGTAGTCCAAGGATGAACTACTCACGCATCAGTCCGGAGGAGGGCATGGTGATGTAGAGCCCTCCGGTGATGATTCCGCTCTCCGGCAGGGTGCCGGGAAGAGGTTATGTACCCTCCCGAACTAGGGTTGACGACGGCGGCGGCTCTGGAACTCGTGGAGGAAAAGTGTTCGCGTCCCAGGTCTTGTATTTTCTGGGGGTCTTTATAGGCGAAAGGGCGAAGGAGGCGGGGCCCCGAGGGGCCCTCACCACGTGGTGGCGCGGCCAGGGGGGACCCGCGTCTCCACCAGGTGAGGCAGCCTCGTGGCCCCCCTCCGTATCGTCTTCGGTGTTGTGGAAGCTCCCTAGAAAAATAGGGACTTTGACATTTCGTTTGTCCAATTCCGAGAATATTTCCTTAACAGTTTTTCTGAAACCAAAAACAGGAGAAAACAGGGAACTGGCACTGTGGCATCTTGTTAATAGGTTAGTCCCAGAAAATGCATAAAATGATATAAAAGTGTATATAAAACATGTAGCAATTGGCATAATATAAGCATGGAACATAAGAAATTATAGATACGTTGGAGACGTATCAACATCCCCAAGCTTAGTTCTACTCGTCCCGAGTAGGTAAAACGATAAAAAGAATAATTTCTGAAGTGACATGCTTTCTCACAATCTTGATCATATAATAATGTAAAGCTCATGTTATGAATGAAGTGACTCAAGGCAATGGTCTATAGTTTGCTAACAAATAGACAAGGAGTAAACAACTACATCATATAAGTAAAAACTTTTCATGGATAGTACTTTCAAACAAGCATCAAAAAGATTTGCATAAGAGTTAACTCATAAAGCAATAGTCTCTAAGTAAAAGAGCATTGAAACAACACAAAGGAAGATATAAATTTCAGCATTGGCTTTCAACTTGTAACATGTATATCATATAGATAGTTGTCAACACAAAGAAATATAACAAGTGCAATAAGTAAGCATATAAGAATTGTTGCACACAGTTGACACAAGTGTTTGCTTCTAAGGTAGAAAGAAGTAGGTAAACTGACTCAACATAAAGTAAAAGAAAGGCCCTTCGCAGAGGGAAGCAGGGATACAAGCATGTGCTAGAGCTTTTTAATTTTTATAGGTTTTGAAATCATATACAGAGCATAAAAGTAAGTTTTTTAGTGGTGTTTGTTGTTGTCAACGAATGGTAATGGGCACTCTACCCCCCTTGTCAACCAGACTTTCTAAGAGCAGCTCCCATGAAGGACGTTATTTCTACCAGCAAGGCAGATCATCCCTCTTATCTCTTTTGTTTACACATGTAGTTAAAAACTAGTATCACTGGTTGACTGATTAGATCAGGGTAAAAATGTGAAGAGATTGCAGCGGTTAAAGTTGTAATTAATTGGGACTGGGTACCCCATTTGCCAGCTCTTTTTGCAAAGTTAATGGATAAGCGGATGTATATGCCACTAGTCCGGTTGTGAAAGTCTGTCTAAAAGCAAATGACAAGGTTGATATCCGTAACACCACATACTTCCTCATGAACTAATAAACATTGACACAAATAAGGGATAATAAGTTTTGAATAAAAGGTAGCACACGAAGTATTTGCTTGGAATGGCAGGAAATACCATGTAGTAGGTAGATATGGTGGACACAAATGGCATGGGTTTTGGCTCAAGGTTTTGGATGACGAGAAGCATTCCCTCTCAGTACAAGGCTTTGGCTAGCAAGGTTATTTGAAGCAAACACAAGTATAAACTATGATAACAAGACGTATATAAAAACATATTGCAAGCATTATAGAACTCTATATTGTCTTCCTTGTTGTTCAAACACCTTTACTAGAAAATATCTAGACCTTAGAGATACCAAACATGCAAACCAAATTTCAACAAGTTTTACAGTAGTTCTTCACTAATAGGCTTTTAACTACATGATGTAAAAACTTAAACATGATCTACTTGAGAGCTCAAAACAATTGCCAAGCACCACAACATACAAGATAACAATCCATAAGAGCATGTATATCTTTTTCATTATACCATCTATCACATTTAGCATTTTCTGTTTCCAACCAAACACCAATGAACTTATTTAAACATAAACTCTCCAAGTGTTTAACAATGAGATACGAGAGTATAACATAAGAGAACTAACAACTCTAACAAGAGATGCATGAAAAACAAGAGCTGAAAGTATTGAAATAACATAAAAGAATACTCAACAAATATAAGTGAAGAATATGAGTATTCATAAGAAAAACGGAGCGTGTCTCTCTCCCACAAAGGAATGCTAGGATCCATTTTATTCAGAGAATGAAAATAACAAAAACAAACAGACGCTTCAAGTAAAGCACATAAGATGTGTCGGAATTAAAATATAGTTTCACTAGAGATGACCTGATAGTTTGTTGATGAAGAAGGGGATGCCTTGGGCATCCCCAAGCTTTGACGCTTGAGTCTTCTTGAAATATGCTTGGGTGACCCACGGGGGCATCCCCAAGCTTTGGCTCTTTCATCTTCTTGATCACATCACATCATCCTTCTCTCTTGATCCTTGAAAACTTCCTCCACACCAAACTCAAAGTAGACTTCATTAGAGGGTTAGTGCATAATCAAAAATTATCATATTCTGCATGAACACAATTGCTACCAATGCTACTAGATATTAGCTACAGCCACTGATACTTTATGGAACAAAAAGATCCATTCAAAATAGCAAAAGAGGTATTGCAAAATAAATGGCAGAATTTGTCAAAAACAGAACAATCCGTAAAGACGAATTTTTTCGAGGCACTTAACTTGCTCAAATCAGAAAACTCAAAACTAATGAAAGTTGCATACATATCTGAGGATCACGCACAAAAAATCCCAGGTCATTTCAATTTTTCTGTAATTAGTTATGAATTTAACGGTGGACAGCAGAAAACTGTTCCTGCGCAGCAATCCAAATCTAGCATCAACTTTCTACTAGAGGCTTAACTTGACACAACAATGCAATAAAGTAAAGATACAAAGGAATTGCTACAGAGGTAGACATGTTTCTTGACTAAACAAAATAAAATAACAGAAATAAAAAGTGAGTTGTCTCCCATAAGCGCTTTTCTTTAACGCCTTTCAGCTAGGCACAGAAAGTGATATTCAAGTAGTATCCAAATCAAGAACAGAAATCCTCTCAACTATGCATTGTATTTTATCTATGTAAGGTTCAGAGGTTCCTTTTTCATTAATTTTAGGTTTACTACATTCATCAAATGGGTTTTGAGGGATAATCCAATCAAAATTTTCTTCCAAGGCTTCATGCATAGCTACAAGTTTAATAGGTATTGGTACTTTAATTTCCTCTCCCTTAGTAGGTTTGGTTTTCCCCAATTTTTCAAGTGCATTAATAACATCTACACATGAGCTTAGCATATTAAAATGATCAAAGACTTTCCTAGCTTCTATAGCAACATCACCAAATTCATTAAGCATGGTTTCCATAATAAAATCTTTCTTTTCAGCATTTTTAACATCATGAAGGTTAAGAAACATTTGTTGCATTATGGGGTGAAGGTTAACAAACCTAGCCTCTAGCATGTGAACTAAAGAAGCTGCAGCAGTTTCATAATTTGGGGCAAGTTCTGCTATGGATTTCTCCTCAAGATCCTTATGCTTATTAACATGATTAAAGAATTCTTCAATATTTTCCTTTCCAATTATAGAGCCACTACCTACTGACAGGTCTTCCAGGGTGTACTTTGGAAGCAACATTATAGCAAAAGTAAAACTAAAACCGAAATAACAATATTAATGCAAGTAAGTAATTTTTTTGTATTTTTGATATTAAGCAAACAAGACAGTAATAAAAATAAACTAAGCAAGACAATAACAAAATAAAAAGATTGGAAGTGAGAGACTCCCCTCGCAGAAGAGCTCAGTTTCCCCGGCAACGGCGCCAGAAAAAGTCTTGATGCTCTCGCAGCGTTGGGCAACCCCAAGAGGAAGGTGTGGAGAGTACAGCAGGAAGTTTTCCCTCAGTTTGTGAAACCAAGGTTATCGAACCAGTAGGAAACTAGAGTTCTTCGGAGGTGTCAACGGCGCCAGAAAAGGTCTTGCGTCGAAGGCTGGAACCTGCACAACACAATCAAGATACTTTGCCCCAACTCAACAGTGAGGTTGTCAATCTCACCGGCTTGCTGTAACAATGGATTAAAGGTATGTGTGGAAAATGATGTTTGTTTGCAGAGAATGAAAGTAACAGGATTGCAGTAGGTTGTTTTATCAGTTTAAAGAAAAGAACCGGGGTCCACAGTTCACTAGTGGTGTCTCTCCATAAATAATAATAGCATACATGCGGGTAAACAAATTACAGCTGGGCAATTGACAGAATAAAGAAGTGCATAATGATGCATATACTATAGTTATGATGTCTAGTGTGAGATTCATTTGGGCATTACAACAATATACATAGACCGTTCCAACCGCATCTATGACTAATAATCCACCTTCCGGTTAGCGTCCGCACCCCTTTCAGTATTAAGTTGCAAGCAACAGATTATTGCATTAAGCAAAGTGTGTAATGCAAGTAATACAAATATCCTTAGACAAAGTACTACTATTTTATCCCTAGTAGCAACAGTACATCTACAATCTTAGAGGTTGTTGTCACTCCCCCAGATTAAATAGAGACATGAACCCACTATCGAGCATAAATACCCCCTCTTGGAGTCACAAGCATCTACTTGGCCAGAGCATCTACTAGTAATGGAGAGCATGCAAGATCATAAATAACGCACTCACAAGATATATTATGAAGCAATAACATAGTACTCAATATTCATCGGATCCCAGCAAACACAACATGCATTATTACATAAAGATGATCTTGATCATGATAGGCAGCTCACAAGATCTAAACATGGTAGCACAGGAGGAGAAGACAACCATCTAGCTACTGCTATGGACCCGTAGTCCAAGGATGAACTACTCACGCATCAGTCCGGAGGCGGGCATGGTGATGTAGAGCCCTCCGGTGATGATTCCCCTCTCCGGCAGGGTGCCGGGAAGAGGTTCTGTACACTCCCGAACTAGGGTTGATGACGGCGGCGGCTCTGGAACTCGTGGAGGAAAAGTGTTCGTGTCCCAGGTCTTGTATTTTCTGGGGGTCTTTATAGGCGAAAGGGCAAGGAGGTGGGGCCCCGAGGGGCCCTCACCACGTGGTGGCGCGGCCAGGGGGGACCCGCGCCTCCACCAGGTGAGGCCGCCTCGTGGCCCCCCTCCGTATCGTCTTCGGTGTTCTGGAAGCTCCCGAGAAAAATAGGGACTTTGACGTTTCGTTTGTCCAATTCCGAGAATATTTCCTTAACAGTTTTTCTGAAACCAAAAACAGCAGAAAACAGGGAACTGGCACTGTGGCATCTTGTTAATAGGTTAGTCCTAGAAAATGCATAAAATGATTAAAAGTGTATATAAAACATGTAGCAATTGGCATAATATAAGCATGGAACATAAGAAATTATAGATACGTTGGAGACGTATCAGGCATCAAAATCTATAGAGATAGATCAAGACGCTTGATTGGGCTTTCGCAAAGTACATACCTTGACAAGATTCTGAAGAAGTTCAGAATGGACGAAAGTAAGAAAGGGCTCTTACCTATGTTGCAAGGAAAGACATTGAGTCAGACTCAAAGTCCAGCTACATCGGAAGATAGAGAATTGATGAATAAGATCCCCTATGCCTCAGCCATAGGCTCTATCATGTATGCTATGCTATGTACAAGACCGGATGTGGCACATGCTATTAGCTTGACTAGCAGGTACCAATCTGATCCAGGTTTGGAACACTGGATGGCGGTAAAGAATATCCTAAAGTACTTAAGAAGGACTAAGGATATGTTTCTCGTGTATGGCGGTGAAGAAGAGATCGTCGCAAGATGTTACGTCGATGCTAGCTTCGACACCGATCCGGATGACTCTAAGTCACAATCTGGGTACGTATTTGTTATGAATGGAGGAGCAGTAAGCTGGAGGAGTTCCAAGCAACCCGTGGTGGCGGGATCGTCGACAGAAGCGGAATATGTTGCTACCTCGGAGGCAGCGCAGGAAGGAGTTTGGATGAAGGAGTTCATATCCGAACTGGGTGTGGTTCCAAGTGCGTTGGATCCGATGGTTATCTATTGTGACAACAATGGTGCCATAGCCAATGCTAAAGAACCAAGGTCTCACAAGAATTCCAAGCATTTCAAGCGCCGTTTTCACTCCATCCGTGAGCATGTCAAGGATGGTGATATAAAGATTTGCAAAGTACATACGGATCTGAATGTGGCAGACCCTTTGACTAAACAACTCCCAAGGGCAAAACATGATCAACACCGGAACTCCATGGGTGTTAGGGTCATTACAATGTAATCTAGATTATTGCCCCTAGTGCAAGTGGGAGACTGAAAGGAATATGCCCGAGAGGCAATAATAAAGTGGTTATTATATTATTCCATATTTATGATAAATGTTTATTTCTCATGCTAGAATTGTATTAATCGGAAACATTGATATATGTGTGACTAATGAACAAATAAGAGTTCCTAGTAAAGCCTCTCTTTTTAACTAGCTCGTTGATTAACAGATGATCAAGGTTTCCTGATCATGAACATTGGATGTTGTAAATAACGGGATCACATCATTAGGAGAATGATGTGATGAACACGCACCCAAATTAAGTATAGCAATGCGATCAAGTCATTAAGTTTACATTGTTGTACTAAGCATACGAAGTAATCCTAATCCTTAGACCATGAGATCATGTCAATCACTAACACCGGAAGAATGCTTTGATGACATCAAACATCACACCGTAACAGGGTGACTATAAAGGTGGCGTTGGGTATTCCGAAAGTATTAGTTGAGGCTCATGGATCAAGAAGTGGGATTTGTCCATCCAGATGACGGAGAGATATACTCTGGGCCCTCTCGGTGATATCACATCGACACCGCTTGCAAGCACGTGACTAGGTCACAAGGATGTCATATCACGGAACGAGTAAAGAGTACTTGTGGGGAACGAGATCGAACTAGGTATAGATGATACCAATGATCGGATCTCGGACAAGTAAAATATCGCGAGACAAAAGGAATTGGTTATGACATTTTTGGTTCACACGATCACAAGATTCATCGTCGAATATGTAGGAGTCATTACGGATCTCCAGATCCCGCTGTTGACTATTGATCGGAGAGGTGTCTCGATCATGTCTACATTATTCACGAGCCGTAGGGTGACACACTTAAGGTTTGTCGACGCTTTTGGGTAGACACGGAATTTCAGAGAAAAGTTTGGACAGCACCGAAATTGTTTCGGGTAATATTGAAATAGTTCAAGTGGTTAATTGTCAATGGTTGCCAATGGTTGTTAATAGAATTAACAAATGAACCAAGGGGATAAGTGTTAATGTTTGTTAATAGAATTAACAAATATTAAAAAGAAATGAAATTGTTTTATTTAATAAAGAAAAACCCTTGGGATTTTTGAGTGGAGTTTTAAAGAGAGTGAGTGGGCATGAGTGGATGCTCCACTCACATGAAGAGGAAGGGGTGGGGGCTCCTTGAGCCGCACCACCCTTGGGCTGCCTCCCTCTCCTATATAAGGAGAGGTAGAGCTCCCTCTTATGGATGCACTTGTCTCTCTCTCCCTCCTCCCGCTGCTCCACCTTCCAGCCATCCGCTTGGCGAAGCCATGGCCGTTTAGTTCTCCACCACACCACGCCGTCGTGTTGTTGGAGTACCTTGGTGGTTCTACTACTTCCGCTGCCCCGCTGGATCGAGGGAACGGAGGTCGTCATCAAGCCGTACGTGTGACCGAGTACGGAGGCGTTGCCCGTTGCAGCGCACATCTTCACGATCTTGAGATCGGCGAGTGAACGACTACATCATCCACGAGAATTATTCTCGAAACGCTTATGGTCTTCGAGGGTGAGTTTCTCTTGGAATATGTTCCACTCGTTACGAGCATCTCCTAGACTAGATCTTGGCTTGTTGGTTTGTTCGCACCGTAGGAAATTTTTTGTTTTCTATGCTACGAACCCATCACCCGCTGCCGCCGTACAACGTGTACAAGACATACCTCATCCTTAAGATGGATTGATTATAAACTTGGCTGTTGTCACTCGTGTATCTGTACTCCCTCTGTATATATTAATATAAGACATTTTGGTAGTTCAAATTTAACTACCAAAACGTCTTATATTTAGTTACAGAGGAAGTAGTATTGCATTGTAAATCTTTATTTTGGTTTGTTTTTTAAGAATCATATGCATTATTGTGAAATCATGTTCAAATGTTATTGGAAATGAATGATAAATGGTCGTGTTTTTCAACTGGCGTACGGATGATTGTTTGGCAGCCCATGTCTACATTGGCAGCTCGTTGATCTTGATCCAATAGCCAGGACTTTAAATGTATGGGTTGTGAATCTACTATCGGTGATCACATGTATCTTGTGATGTATGTGTTGTGAATCTTTTTTTTAAATAATCACATGAACCTGAAATTATTGGAAATGAATAATAAGTTGACGCGTTTGTCGACTGAGGGGTCACTGTTTCTCAGCCCATGTCTACGACGACAGCTCGCTGATCTTGATTTGATCCCTTGCGCCTTCCCCCAGAGCATTTGTCAGGGTTCTAGATTTAACCACAACATATTTGTGTGGTTTATGTTAGATTTTAGGCCTATTTATGGTAGTCAAACTAAGCAATTTTTGAAAATATCACATGACTTATATATGGCAAGAGGTGGGTGTTGATGTCTACCTGCAGCGAACTCGCGTCTACTAGTTAAACAAGTTTCATGTTTGCATGTTTTACCATATCCTGATGTTGTTCTTTAAAGTACATTTAATATGTTTGAGTCACATGTAACAGTAACTGATTTAATCATGATTAAAATTATTCATGAACTTACCTAATTTTCAACGGTTTCTAAGTTCTAACTAGGCGGGAGGACTGCACTTACCAGACCCAAATATCGGCGAGGCCAATTTAAACCCTCGTCATGGTCTGATCCATTTGGGCTGTTTTTTTTTCGTTTTTCATCTTTGTTTTATGTTTTGGTTTCTTTTTTGTACCACATTATTTTTTATAAAAATATAACAATAAATCAAAAATAATTTTGAAAATATGAATATTTTTATATGTCGGATTTATTTATGAATATTTTCAAAAATTAAATAAGTTTTAAATTTGAAGATGTTTGAAACCTCAACATTTTTTTGAAAACTGAACATTTTCCAGACCTTCATATATTTTCCAAATCTGAATTATTCAAAACTGATCATTTTTTGAATATGAATATTTTTTTAAAATCTGAACATTTTTTTTATCGTGAACCATTTTATATTGTGACCGATTTTTACTGTTAATCCTTTTCTATTATAGGTGATCATTTTTAAAACATACAAGATGATATTTATGGTGA
This sequence comes from Poa pratensis, assembly GCA_947311845.1. Classification (NCBI taxonomy): domain Eukaryota; kingdom Viridiplantae; phylum Streptophyta; class Magnoliopsida; order Poales; family Poaceae; genus Poa; species Poa pratensis. Next base: position 28,476,798 of record CAMZMU010000063.1, read on the forward strand.
ACCATTATGTATTATAGATGATCACATTTTAATTTACCACAAGCCATTTTTAGTTACAAGAAACACTTTTAAATTTATTTGTGCTTTCGAGTTTGAAAAATATATAATTTTGGTGATTAAGGAAAATAATCATCTTTATATGATGGTTCATATTTAAAAAATGTTTGGAAACGGTTCAAGTTTTCAAAAACGATCATTCCAAAAATGTTTAAATTTAGAAATATTCATTTTTCAAATGGTTCTGATTTAAAATATTGATTTGAAAAATCTGAAGTGAAAAAAGTAAGGGAAAAACCCCCACATGTTTTTGAAAGCAAAATTATAGGGAGTACTAAAAAAGATACATAAGAAAACAAAGAAAAGACGAAACGAAACTGTACTCACCGGTTAGTGGGCCGAAACGACTCGCTTCGAGCCGCTTTTTCCGACTCGCTTGAAGCCATGTATAGGCGATCCCACCTGGTTAGCCCATCCACTTACGATCGGAGCGTGCTACATCTTTGAATCTTGGTCTTCTTCATCTCAAGCACCAACGCTCGCCCGCCATAGAAGTTGGTCTCCTGGGGATGTGGGGCACTGTTACAGCCGACCGCGCCTCCGCCTCCTTGATGCTTTTCCCATGGGAGATGATCCGGGAGAAGAGAGTGAGGCTGCTGCTTTCGATTCTGCTTCTGCCCGACCTAGACGATAATGCAGCCCTGGCCACGTTGACACAAAACCAGTGTTCATGTCAGCAAAATTGGCTTGCAACACAGCTCAGGGGGTTTATTTGCCTAGTTTTGGAAAGTTCAGGGTATTAATTATGTTAGTGTGAAGCTCACGGGGTGCTGCGTCTGAAACCTGAAATTTGTACTGGTTTTTTGGAAACTACATATATACGTACTAGGATTTCTCACATATTTCATCTCATCAAACAAACTCTGCACGTCTCTTTAACAAAGTTAGTAACTGCACTTTAGCTGATCATGTAATCATATATGCATGCTAAATTCTATTGTTTCTGCCCTGTATATAGTTGTAATAACCTTCTCATTCGGAAGTTAATTTGCATCAACCGCCAAATCATGGAGACCCGAATTCTGCATGAACCCATATCGGTGGCTGCCAAGCCTGGGACGAAGATTAAAACCGTGACGGCTACTCCGTTCATCACTACCGCACTGGGTAAAAGGGGTCAGATATAGATATAGCTATTCTATTTGTAGAACTAGTCAAGAGAAGTGGTTAATTTGTTAGAAAAAAAACCCAGGACGGCATCAAATTGAAGTACCCACCAAAAAAAGCTCAAGATCCTGCCAGGGTAATACTATTTTTAGTATTAGTGACAGTAACATGTTGAAGGTTGTGTCTGAATACAAGTACAACTGAAAGGCACAGAGAACAAAATAAAAAGCTAGTCCCTCCCGTCGGTATTTGTTGTCGCAAGTTGTACCTAAGGTTTGCGCTAAACTAGTTAGTACATGTCTACGAAAATCAATACCGATCGGAGGTAGTACAAAGATTACGTTAAACTGGGCGGCAATTGGATTAGACTTACAGTCTACACAGGCTACATCAGGAAGCATGGAAAACCATCCAGGTTCATTCGTACAGAAGTAACAGGTATAGCATCAGCAGAATTCAGCGATTACATTGAACAATTTCAGCGGCTAGCTCAACTCCAAAACAGAGACAAACAAAAACGAAGAACAAGATGATGATACGGGATGATAAGAATGATCCATCTTTCTAACCACACGACGGCCAAGTCTTCAAGGCTGAGCCATTGGGTAATTCTGCAGGCTGAGGATTTGACTAATGTCATATCTTAATAACCACCAGAATAGCACACTTGACCGAGCCTTTTATTTTCAAGGATTGACTATACATGAAGCAGCCGACTGCAACTAGGGCAACCACAGAACAAGAAGGACATGGCAATGAGGGTCATGAGCTTGCTGTGGTTACTTTCCACGATCCAGGCGGTCGCCATGGTGCACGCTGGCGACGAGGCCGCCTTGCTTGCTTTCAAAGGGCATCTCAGGGACGGTGGCGCTCCTGTGCTGGCCTCATGGAACGGCAGTGCTGACTTGTGCAGGTGGGAGGGCGTGACGTGCAGCCAGTGGAGGCCCCCGAGGGTGGTGGCGCTGAACTTGGGCGGCAGGGCGCTCGCCGGAGAACTCTCGCCGGCCGTAGGGAACCTCACGTTCCTGAGGACGCTCAACCTGAGCTTCAACTCGCTCCATGGGGAGATTCCATCGAGCCTCGGTCGCCTCCGCCGACTCCAGAATCTCAAGTTGAACGACAACTCCTTCTCCGGCATGTTCCCTTTAAACCTGACTCGCTGGGAGGGATCTCCCTGCGTAACAACAGATTCACAGGACCCATCCCGGCGTCCCTGGCCAATCTCTCCCATCTACAAATCCTCGACCTCTCCGGTAACCAGCTAGTGGGCTCGATCCCACCAGGGCTCGGAAGAATCCAGAGCATGCGGCTATTCTTTCTCTTCGGCAACAACATCTCCGGTATGATTCCACCTTCTCTCTACAACTGGTCATCGCTGGAATTATTCGAGGTGGGGGAAAATAGGCTATACGGAAGCATTCCGGATGATATTGGGAACAAGTTCCCCAAGATGAAACATCTTGGCTTGGTTGATAATCATTTCACAGGAACCATCCCTTCCTCAATATCCAATCTATCTTATCTTGAAGAACTTGAGATCCAGATAAATAGTTTTAGTGGATACGTACCTCCCACTTTGGGAAGGCTGGGAGCTCTCCAGTATGTGGCCTTGGATGAGAACAAGCTTGAAGCGAATGACAACAAGGGTTGGGAATTCATGACTTCTTTAGTAAACTGCAGCCAACTAGACATCTTGGCAGTCGGAGGCGACTCTTTAGGAGGACAACTACCAGGTTCAGTTATGAACCTCTCAATGACTCTCCAGCAGTTATAGATACAGAACAGTAGGGTCTCTGGGGGTATTCCTGCAGATATAGGTAATTTGATTGGTCTAAACGCGCTTTCCATAGCAAATACTTACATATCCGGAGTGATACCAGATAGTATTGGTAAGTTAGAAAACTTGGTTGAGCTAGGCTTGTACAACAATAGCTTGTCTGGCCACATACCATCATCACTAGGAAACCTTTCACAGTTGGACAGGCTTTATGCATACTATGGCAACTTAGAAGGACCAATTCCAGCAGGCCTAGGGGAGCTTAAAAACCTATTCGTACTTGATTTGTCAACCAATCACAGACTTAATGGTTCAATACCCAGAGAGATATTGAAATTACCTGGACTTTCTTGGTACTTGGACCTTTCATACAATTCCCTTTCTGGACCCCTTCCCGATGAAGTTGGTAGCTTGACAAACCTTAACCAGCTGATTCTATCGGGAAACCAGTTATCTGGCAAGATACCAGACAATATTAAGAATTGCATAGTGCTGGAGTCACTATTGTTAGACAAGAACTCATTTGAGGGAAGCATACCTCAATCACTGAAGAATATAAAAGGGCTCAGTAGACTGAACCTGGCCATGAATAGGTTGTCTGGTAATATTCCTGATGACATTGGTAGTATTCAACACCTGCAGGAACTAAACTTATCACACAACAACTTGTCAGGGTCAATCCCCTTAGTTCTACAGAATTTGACATCATTATCCCCATTGGATGTATCCTTCAATAATTTGCAAGGTGAGGTGCCAAATGAAGGTATTTTCAGAAACATCAGTTACAAAGCCGTTGTTGGGAATACCAATTTGTGTGGTGGTACACCTCTAGTTCACTTGGCTCCATGCTCCACAAGACCCTTGAGCAAGAAAAAGAAATATATGCCAAGGTCTTTTGTAATTTCTCTAGCAATAGCTGGAGCAATCTTGTTGTCACTGTCAGTTATTCTTCTTCTCTGGATACTTTGCAAGAAGCTCAAACAAAGCCAGAAGACGTCAGTGCAATATTCAATTGATGAGGATCATTACGAAAGAATCCCTTATCATGCATTATTGAGAGGAACTAATGGATTTTCAGAAACTCACTTGCTTGGGAGAGGAAGTTATGGTGCGGTTTATAAGTGTGTTTTGGACAATGAGGAAAGAACCTTGGCTGTCAAGGTGTTTAACCTTGGTCAATCCAAGTATTCAAAGAGTTTTGAGGTCGAATGTGAGGCCATGAAAAGGATACGACACCGTTGTCTCATGAAGATCATAACTTCTTGTTCGAGTGTCGACAACCAAGGTCAGGAGTTCAAGGCATTGATTTTTGAGTTCATGCCCAATGGTAACTTGGATGATTTCCTTCATCCAAAATCTCAAGAGCTGACTAAAAACAACACTCTCAGCCTTGACCAGAGGCTTTATATTGCTGTCGATATTGTGGACGCGGTAGAATATTTGCAAAACTACTGTCAACCATTGGTAATCCATTGTGATCTTAAGCCAAGCAACATTCTTCTTGCTAAGGACATGAGCGCTAAAGTTGGAGACTTTGGCATATCAAGATTCGTTCAAGAAAATACAAGCAAGGGGGCGCAAAATTCATATAGCTCAACTGGAGTTAGAGGTTCCCTAGGCTACACTGCTCCAGGTGCCTGAAACTATTATGTTTAAAAAAAATCACAAAGATATGACATACTAAGTTGCTAACTCCAGTTTTTTCATTAGTTTTAGAGTATGGCGAAGGCTCAGTGGTGTCAACTCTTGGTGATATTTATAGTCTTGGCAAATTGCTCCTTGAGATGTTCACCGGAAAGAGCCCAATAGACGACATGTTCAGAGACTCGTTCGATCTGCTTAAGTTTGCTGAGGATGCTCTTCCTGATAGAGCCTTGGAGATAGCTGACCCGACAATCTGGTTGCACAGAGAACAACATGATGATGTTACTAGTAGAATCCAGGAGTGCCTGGTTTCTGTCTTCAGGCTTGGAATATCCTGCTCTAAGAAAATGCCTCAAGAGCGAATATTGATACGAGATGTAGCGTCAGAGATGCATGCAGTTAGAGATGCATACCTCTTGTATGCTCGATAGCTTATAGGGAAACATGAAGCATAAAGAGATGCCTCAGCTCAAGGCATTTGGAATAGTAACCAATGAAAAAGCTGGAATGATGTGGTCCAGCAATAATAGAACTGTAAGTCGATTCAAATGAATGTGAAATGTTAGACTCCGGTGTACGCGCCATGTCATATAAAAGGCTTCTTACAGAATCCAAAGATTTTGAGAAACTGTGATAGAAGTTTTTTATTCTGAAACCAGTATGCTAGCAACATGAATTAATTGCACCAAGCAAATTGCTAGACAGAAGTTCAGACTGTTACAAAACATTAAAATGCTCAATGGCAGCAGAAACTGATTGTAACATTTCACTTTTCCAGTGGAATATATTCGGAGATAGGAAGCACAATAGCATATATTTATACAACACTAGTAAACTGTCACAAAAAAAATCTTAGACTGGAAATGCATCAATAATATTCAGATAAGAAGGAAGCCTAGGAAGAGGTTGGGGTTGCAGGAGTTCAAGGCATTGATTTTTTAGATCAAACCGGTGTTTGCAGTGGTGAAGAACAGCACGACGCTGGGGATGGTCGGGATGCTCGGCACCGAGCTGCGCACCAACCCGGACCCGAGCAACTCGACGGCTCGACGCTCGTGGGCGTCGTCGCCCTAGCGGGGGTCGTGTACACGCCCGACATGCAGACGGTGATGAGCTTCGTCTTCACGTCCGGGAAATACAACGGGAGCACGCTCGTCATGGTGGGCACCATCAACAGCTTCGTCGGCGCCTTCGAGCGTGCCGTGGTGGGCGGCATCGACAAGTTCAGGATAACACGCGGGTAATGCGTCATGGAGTTCATGCCAAACACGCCGCCGCGTACGACGACGTGTACAAGACAGACATCTTTCTCAAGATGGATTGATTAAAAACTTCGCTGCTGTCACTCGTTTATCTTGTGATAGTATGCGTTATAAATCTATATTTCGGTTTGTTTCTTAAGAATCGTATGCATTGTGAAATAATGTTCAAATCTTGCAAATGAATAATAAATGATTGTGTTTGTCAACTGAATTACGAATCACGGTTTGGCAACCCGTATGTCTACAAGGCAGCTCGCTGATCTTGATCCGATCGCTGATCATGTGTCTGAGTTTTAGACATTTACCATGGTATGTTTGTGTGGTTTTTAACTAAGCTGGAAGACATGACTTACCATGCCAAAATATCAAATATCGGCTATTAAGTGTATCTTGTGATGTATGTGTTGTGAATCTTTATTTTATTTTATTTTTAAGAGTCAAATGTAGTTGAAATGTAAAAAATGTTACTGGAAATGTATAATACTAAATAGACATGTTTGTCGACTAGGGATTCATTGTTTCTCAGCCCATATCTACCACGGCAGCTCGCGGATCTTGGTCTGATTGCCTCGCGCCTTCCCCGCAACATTTGTCGGAGTTCTAAATTTTACCACAGCATGTTTATGTGGTTTCTGTTAGATTTTGGGCCTATTTATGGGCAGTCCAAGTAAGCAATTTCTTAAAATTTCAAATGGCTTATATATGGCAAGAGGTGGGGCGTTAATGTCTACCTGCAGTGAACAACGAACTTCTGTCTACTTGTTAAACATTTTTCAGTTTAGATGTTTTACCAAATCCTGGTGTTTTTTTTTAAGAAAAGACCAAATCCTGGTGTTGCTGTCTATATTGTTTAGACCAAATCCTGGTGTTGCTGTCTATATTGTTTAGTACACTTAATGTGTTTGAGTTAATGTAACACTAACTGAATTAATCATGATTTATAATTAAATTATTCATGAACTTGCCTAATTTTCAACTGTTTCTAAGTTTTAACTAGGCTGGACTTACAGGTCCCAAATATATATCGTCAAGGCCAGTTCCAAAAGGAAGAAACCCGCTACTCACGGAGAGTGACCTGGTCAGCCCATGCACTTACGACCGGAGCGGGTCGCATGAATCTTAGGTATTCTTCATCTTCAGTAAACACTCGGATCAAAACAGGCTTTCGTCCCATTTTATAAATAAAGTTAAACCGGCCGAACAATATAAAGTGGTGGAGAGATCCCATACAAGCAAGTAAAAAAAAAGACATCCGAGAAGGGGTAAGCCACCAATTCGAAACTGAACATGAAAAGTGGCAGCACATGTTCTTTGCATCCATTGCCGACGCACGACACACCATACAACACAACCTACTGCAATTAGATATGGAGGTTTGCATAATTTCATTGCTGTACTCATAATGCACTATTGTCTGTAGGTCATCGACGATTCGGATGTGAAGTCTATATATAGAATGAAGATGACCGGTGCATGTGCTGATACAAGTACAACTCGATCGATCACCAGAAAACCTAACTAGTTGTTGCGACTAGATATAGAGGTTTGCACTGCTGTGTAAACTGACCATGCAATATCTTTTTGTACATCAACGAATCTGAAGTCTATATCTCTACTACTCCCTCCATATAAAAATATAATATTTTTAAGCCTTTCTAACTTTGTCCCAGTTCTCTAAAACGATTAAATCAACACGCTAAAACAAATTTACATACGTACGAATAGTCGAATACGGATAAAGTCGGAAAAACTAGAGCTAGGTACTCCTGTTTTCAAATATGGATGTTTTACGCGTGTTTGGTTTTCTGTGTGGACCTCGGGCCCGCTGGATACAAAATTTAGCCGTTTGGTTGCTTGGACCGGCCTGCGTTGTTGCATCTTTAAGTGCTCAGCCAGGCCCTAGAGGAACGGATGATTCAGTCGTTTCAGAGTGGTTGGGCCATGGCGAGCTCCGCATGCCGCTATCTCGTACACGTTGGGAAGCATGGGATACAAGACGGTTCTGCGTAACTACACCGCTCTCAATCTCATTCTCTCCGCTTCCATGGCGGCCGCTCCTCCTCCCCGCACGCCGGAAGTGACCATTTCGGCCCAGTAGCCGCCGCCGCTCACCGGAAGTGGGTCGAAGTGCTCGTCGCCCAGGCGCCGTCAGATCGGGGGAGGATGCTCTCGCGGCACCGTTGTCGGTGTGTCCCTGCCGTCTCCAAGCTCCGGCGCCTTCATTTGCTGTGGCCTCCTCTTCGAGACCGCCGCGAAAGGACCGGAAAGCAGCGGTGACGCCATCGACGGCGAGGCTTTTTGCTTCGACACCGGCAGGAGTGTTGGAAATATGCCCTATAGGCAAATAATAAGTAGTAGTATTCACATATTTATGAGAGTTCATAATTTATTTTATATCATGCTATAACTGTATTAATATGAAACGTTAATACACGTGTGGTAGATAAACAAACAGAGTCTTTAATATGCTATCACTAGTAGTCTTTATATATACTAGTCCATGTGTCGGTTGTTGATCGAGGTTTTCCGATCAAGTGTCATTATATGACAGTCGACAATGGAGTAATATCATTGGATAATGATATGATGGACATTACGTAAATCAAGTATTACAACACGATCTAGTCACGTTGTTCACTAGTAGTACGAATCATGCATTCCAGTTCGTTATTTCCCAATCCCCCCAAACTCCCCCTGGGACAGTTATTGCCTTCTGATATGATGGAGATATTATGAAATTAATAGCAAGCTCAGAAATTATGAAATCTTTCCTTGTCGGGTCAATATGTTTGGTAGTCAGTTGTAGAAAAGTTCAGAGAATTCTGAAAGTTCAGTTATAGAAATTTCTGTCTTTTGTTGCTGCTTCTACGCATTCTGATGCTAAATAAGCTCAACAATTAGTACGCATCAATCAAGGCACTAAAATGAGAAATGCTGCAATTGAAACCTGTTATGCATAGTAGTATATGTTAACTTTGTCTTGTGTTCTTTTATTTTTAATGTCGGATCAAATAGCTACACGCCCACACAGCGGCACCATGTATGTACAAAACATAACGCTTGTGTCCTACTTCAGTTTATATAGGACAGTGGGTTCAGTTTACATGATAGTGGGTTCAGTATTGGATTCTTTGGTGTACTTTGTTTCATGAGAGCTGAACTATAAGTGTGTTCCTCCAATGTATTTAGAATTTACATGTCCTGCTTCAAATGGGAACAAACAAAAAGTGCACTTCTTGTATATATTGAAGTGGGTTCTTATCTACACTTATATGTATTGCAGGTGTTGAAATGGACGAATGTGTGGAATTAGTTTCGAGATACATGCAAGGAAGACGAGCTCGGGATGTTGATAGTTCAGAAATGAGAATGGAGGAGGATTATGATCTGCAAGGCACGAGATTCGAGGAAGATGAGGATGAGGAGGATGAAGACTATGGGTTAGATGATGATGATGAAGATGTTGATGAGGGCATCAGAGAAGGTTCAAATGCAGATGCTCAAGGAAGGAGGTTCAGATCGAAGGCTTGGCGAGAATTTGTGCCTATCCATGTTGGTGGGAAAGTTACCAAAGGCTAATGCAAGCATTACAACACAATAATCAGCGCAAAGAAAGGGAATGGAACAAGGGCTGCTCAATCATTTGAATAGATGCAAAGATAGGGCACAGTGGTCGGAGCTTTAAATCAAGTGAATGCATCCCTCATGACACCTGATGGAATCAGGCGCTTATGGAAGTGGGACCTGGATGTTGCAAGAAAAACAATTGTGAAGATGGTTGTGCTCCATGAGCTCCTGATGCACGCGATGGTATTGTTGGGAAACCCCAAGAGGAAGGTGTGAAGTAGTGCAGCAGCAAATTTCCCTCAGTTATGAAACCAAGGTTATCAATCCAGTTAGAGATGAATGCTCTTCTGAAGGTTGTTGAAGCTGACGTTGGCAGGGCGCACTACCGGTGTCAACAACGAACGTGGAACCTTCACACAACACAATCAAACTACTTTGCCCCAACGAAACAGTGAGGTTGTCAATCTCACCAGCTTGCTGTAAACAAAGGGTTAAACGTATGGTGTGGAAAATGATGTTTGTTTGCAGAGAATGAAAGTAACAGTTTGCTGTAGGCTGTATTATCAATGTAAAGAAATGGACCGGGGTCCACAGTTCACTAGTGGTGTCTCTCCATAAATAAATAATAGCATACATGCGGGTAAACAAATTACAGCTGGGCAATTGACAAAATAAAGAACTGCATAATGATGCATATACTATAGTCATGATGTCTAGTGTGAGATTCATTTGGGCATTACAACAATATACATAGACCGTTCCAACCGCATCTATGACTAATAATCCACCTTCCGGTTAGCGTCCGCACCCCTTTCAGTATTAAGTTGCAAGCAACAGATTATTGCATTAGGCAAAGTGTGTAATGTAAGTAATACAATTATCCTTAGACAAAGCACTACTGTTTTATCCCTAGTAGCAACAGTACATTCACAATCTTAGAGGTTGCTGTCACTCCCTGATACGTCTCAAATGTATCTATAATTTCTTTCGTTCCATGCTTATATTATACCAATTGCTACATGTTTTATACACACTTTATATCACTTTTATGCATTTTCTGGGACTAACCTATTAACAAGATGCCACAGTGCCAGTTCCCTGTTTTCTGCTGTTTTTGGTTTCAGAAAAGTTGTTAAGGAAATATTCTCGGAATTGGACGAAACAAAAGCCAAAGTCCCTATTTTTTCCGACACGTTCCAGAAGTCCGAAGGAGAGACGAAGGGGGCCGAGGAGGCAACCACACCATGTGGTGGCGCGGCTCCCCCTCTGGCCGCGCCGCCAGGTGGTGTGGGCCCCTCGGGCGCCCACCGACGTCGCCCTTTCGCCCATATAATGCCCCCGACAAAATAACCCTAACCACCGAAGCCTTTTCCCGAGAAGAGTTCCGCTACGCCGCCGCCATCGAAGACAAGTTTCGGGGGACAGAAGTCTCTGTTCCGGCACCCTGCCGGGACGGGGAATTGCCCCCAGAGCCATCTCCATCAACTCCACCGCCATCTCCATCGCCGTTGCTGACTCCTACGATGAGGAGTGAGTAGTTCTCCCCCGGGGCTGCGGGCTCTACCGGTAGCTATGTGGTTTATCTCTCTCTGCCATGGTGTGATCTTTATGTGATCATGACCTTTGTAATCTAGTTGAATATGGGATGTTACTCTTTATCTATTATGCACTCTAGAGGTTACTTTAATATGAACTCCGGGGTTATTCACGGTTGTGAAGGTGACAGTGTGCGCACCGTGTGTGATTCCTTTATGACGTTGTGGTGTTAGTTTACTCAGACTTTGGGGGTGCTTTTCTAGCCCTACGCAGTGAATGGTGTTTATCATCCAACAAGAGAGTGTTTGAGAGTAGTATTTATTATTTAGCTTTGATGTCATTGTTGAGAGTGATCACTAGTGAAAGTATGATCCCTAGGCCTTGTTTCTAAGCATTGAAACACCGTTTACAACCTGTTCTGCTACATGTTTGGTTGCTGCCATTTTTATTTCAGATTGCAATTACTACTTATAATCATCCATATTACTTGTATTTCACTATCTCTTCGCCGAACTAGTGTACCTATACATCTGACAAGTGTATTGGGTGTGTTGGGGACACAAGAGATTTCTTGTATCTTAATTGCAGGGTTGCTTGAGAGGGATATCTTTGACCTCTACCTCCCTGAGTTCGATAAACCTTGGGTAATTCACTTAAGGGAAACTTGCTGCTGTTCTACAAACATCTGCTCTTGGAGGCCCAACACTGTCTACGAGAATAGAAGCGTGCGTAGACATCAAGCTATTTTCTGGCGCCGTTGCCGGGAGGTAAGCATTGGAAGATATCTCCTTTAGATTCTGCAATTTTATCTTTTGTCTCTTGTTTTTATTTCACTAGTTAGGCTAAATGGAAAACAACAACAAAATTAGAGATCTCTATGAAATTTATATTGCATTAGGACATGATACTTTTGAAGAGAAAATTAAAAAACCTATGGAAGTTAGTTTGCATAATAGTGGTAGTAGTGTTATTAGTATAAATTCTTTGGACACCATTATTGCTAAGGCTATGGAAAAGCCTAAGCCTGAGGAAGTTAGTTTATATATAAAAAATCTTTTTTGCACCTCAGCTTTGGAGGAATTATTTTGCTTTGATAATGTTTTGCCTCCAATATGTGATAATTCTAATGATGCTCGTGATATTCTAAATCCACCTACTGAAAGTATTGCTTTTGAAATACCTATGGAAATTGTTGAAATGGTTAAAGATGAACCTTATGTAGGAGATGGAACAGTCCATCCAAGTGACCACCTGTTGAAACTTAAAGGATTTTGTGAGTTATTTAAGCTTACAGGTTTATCAAGAGAAAATGTCATGAATAAATTATTTCCACTGTCACTTAAGGACAAAGCAAGGAAGTGGTATGAGCTACTAGATGATCCTCATCATTTGGAATGGAAGGAGCTTGAATATCTCTTTTACTCTAAATTTTATCCTCCTTATGAATTGTATTTAGATAGGAATTACATTTTTAATTTTTGGCCTCGTGATGGAGAAAGCATTGCTCAAGCTTGGGGAAGGCTGAAAACATTAATACTCAAATGTCCTAACCATGAGCTTCCTGATAAAATAATTGTTAATAATTTTTATGCAAGGCTTTCAGGACATTGCAAGGATTATCTAGATGCCTGTTCAGAGGGCTCTTTCACAAGTAAGAAGGTTGAAGCTAGATGGGATCTTCTTGAAAGAGTTCAAAACAATGCTGAAGATTGGGAGAATGACAAAGGTAAAGAATCAGGTATAAACTATGAATATGATTGCATTAAGTCTTTCATTGAAACTGCTGGTTTTCAAGAGCTTAGTGCTAAATATGGTCTTGATTTTCATATTATTGTTGATTGTTTTAGAACCTTTGCTTCTTATATTAATGTTCCTAAAGAAAAATTGGGACGTGTATCATGAACCTTTCAAAGACACTTGCATGGAAAATGAAATTGTTGTTAATGATTGCAATAAACATGCTCAAACTTCTGAAAATACTATTTCTTATAAGCATGTTAATTTTTGTGGAATACATAGACCTTGTGGAATTAATCAAATCGAAGATGAATATTGTATCCATCATAGGAATGAAAAAACTAGAGCTTGGTATAAGGCTCTAAGAGATCTTGGTGAAAAAGTTTGTGCCACCTATCCTTTCATTTGTGAACTTTGCTATGAAGAGGGTCATTTCGAATTTCAATGCTCAGGTTCTAATAAGGATATTGCAGGAGATTTTTGTGATAACATGATCACTCCTAATCAACATGATGAACTTACATTATTTTTGGGGTGTGAAGAGTTATCAAGAAAAACTTCTTTGTTAGATATGAGTGATCTTGATATGAATAGTGTGTTGCATGGATGTTATCTCTATTGTGTTAATAATTGCCATGCTAACACCTACATAAAAAATATTATAAAGGATGAGACTTTACCAAAGTATGACAGGACTAATATGTGTTTTGTTCTTATTAATGAAAGAGAGGAATCCCCCCAAGTTTCTTCCATTGTCTCTAATACTAAACCAGGTTATGTGGAGAAGCTTCCTTTCAAGCCTCTCCCTCCTAAAGAGGAAAAGAAGAAGAAAAAGGGAAAGAGGAAGAAGAAGAAGAGGAGTAAAAGTTGAGAGGAAACGGTATCTTCTCCCAAACTTGTTGCTCCTGTTACAATTGATACCTATAATTCTGAATTCGATGATTCTGAACTTGATGATGAACCTATGCCTGTTATTTATATTAGTGATCATGATTGGGAAAAACACACTACTTTTGATATTGAAGATCTCTGGGATACTAATTCTGAAAATGATGATGTTAATAATTGTTATACTATTAGTACTATCCATGTTTCTCCCCATGATGATATAGAAAGCTCTGAGCTTGGGGATGAGGTGTTTGAAAATCCTTTTGCTACTAATAATTATAGAGTTGATACCTCTCCTTCTAGTAAAAATGATGATATGTTTACAAATAAACACACTTTGGAGGATAACTATTCTATTGCTTATGATGATACTATGCCTCCGGTCTTTGATAATTATAAAGAATACTATGACATAGGCTATAATTATAATCATCCTCTTGAAACCTGTCATATTTATAGAGGAAATAATCAAACCCATCCTTTTAATATACAACTTGTCTATCATGTTCAAGTTCTTTATGATGATCTTGCTCCTATTGTCAATAATGAGAAGAACTTTTCTTATGAGGGAAATAATGATACTTTTATGCATATTGATCATGATAAGAATGTTTCATGTGATGTTTATATTGTGGATTTTATCAATGATGCTACTGAAAGTTATCATGAGAGAGGAAAATACGGTTGTAAAAGTTTTCAAGTTACTAAAACACCTCTCTTTATGTTGGAAGTTTTGAAGTTTCATTTGTTTCATCTTTCTATGATAGTTGCTTTATGTTTCAATAATTTATCCTATTACAAGATTCCTTTACATAGGAAGTGGGTTAGACTTAAATGTGTTTGATGTTTACCTCTTGATGCTCTCCTTTGTTTTTCAACTCTCATTTTTATGAGAGCATCATAAAAATCTCCTTGCCTAGCTGAAAGGCGTTAAAGAAAAGCGCTTATGGGAGACAACCCATTTTTTATTCTGTTATTTTATTTTATATTGAGTTAAGAAACATGTCTACCTCTATAGCAATTCCTTTGTATCTTTATTTTATCGCATTGTTGTGTCAAGTTATGCCTCTAGTAGAAAGTTGATGCTAGATTTGGATTTCTGCGCAGGAACAGTTTTCTGCTGTACACCGTTTAATTCATAACTCCCTACAGAAAATTCGAAAAAACCTGATATTTTCTGTGCGTGATCCTCAGATATGTACGCAACTTTCATTAGTTTTGAGTTTTCTGATTTGAGCAAGTTAAGTGCCTCGAAAAAAATTCGTTTTTACGGACTGTTCTGTTTTTGACAGATTCTGCCATTTATTTTGCATCGCTCCTTTTGCTGTTTTTGAGTGGATCTTTTAGGTCTACAAAATATCAGTGGATGTAGCTAATGTCCAGTAGCATGTGTAATAGTTTTGTCCATGCATAATATGAGAATTTTTATTATGCACTAACCCTCTAATGAAGTCTACTTTGAGTTTGGTGTGGAGAAAGTTTTCAAGAATCAAGAGAGAGGATGATATGATGTGATCAAGAAAATGAAAGAGCCTAACCTTGGGGATGCCCCCGTGGGTCACCCAAGCATATTTCAAGAAGACTCAAGCGTCTAAGCTTGGGGATGCCCAAGGCATCCCCTTCTTCATCAACAAACTATCAGGTCATCTCTAGTGAAACTATATTTTAATTCCTTC
This sequence comes from Poa pratensis, assembly GCA_947311845.1. Classification (NCBI taxonomy): domain Eukaryota; kingdom Viridiplantae; phylum Streptophyta; class Magnoliopsida; order Poales; family Poaceae; genus Poa; species Poa pratensis. Next base: position 28,492,049 of record CAMZMU010000063.1, read on the forward strand.
ACATCTTATGTGCTTTACTTGAAGCGTTAGTTTGCTTTTATTTTTGCTTTGTTATTTTAATTTCCTGAATAAATTGGATCCTAGCATTCTTTTATGTTTATGACGAAAGCTGAAAGCCTCAGCAGTTATCTTTTATGTTTATGGCGAAAGCTGAAACCCGCAGCACTTATTGTTTTATGTTTATGGCGAAAGCTGAAAGCCGCAGCGGTTAGGAAATACTCTCTTGTCTTATTGTTAATTACTTGGAGAGTTTATGTTTAAATAAGTTGATTGATGTTTGGTTTGAAACAGAAAATGCTAAATGTGGTAGATGGTATAATGAAAAGATATACATGCTCTTATGGATTGTTATCTTGTATGTTGTGGTGCTTGGCAATTGTTTTGAGCTCTCAAGTAGATCATGTTTAAGCTCTTGCATCATGTAGTTAAAACCCATTAGTGAAGAACTACCGTAGAGCTTGTTGAAATTTGGTTTGCATGTTTGGTATCTCTAAGGTCTAGATATTTTCTAGTAAAAGTGTTTGAACAACAAGGAAGACAATGTAGAGTTCTATAATGCTTGCAATATGTTTTTATGTAAGTCTTGTTGTGCCAGTTGTCATCTTGTGTTTGCTTCAAACAACCTTGCTAGCCAAAGCCTTGTATAGAGAGAAATTCTTCTCATGCATCCAAAACCTTGAGCCAAAACCCATGCCATTTGTGTCCACCATACCTACCTACTATATGGTATTTTCTGCCATTCCAAGCAAATAATTCGTGTGCTATCTTTTATTCAAAACTTATTATCCCTTATTTGTTTCAATGTTTATTAGCTCATGAGGAAGTATGTGGAGTTTTCGATATCAACGTTGTCATTTGCTTTTAGACAGACTTCCGCCAACCGGACTAGTGGCACATCCACTTATCCAATAATTTTGCAAAAAGAGCTGGCAAATGGGGTGCCCAGTCCCAATTAATTACAATTTTCACCGCTTAATTCTCTTCACATTTTTGCCCTGATCCAATCAGTCAAGCAATAATACCAGTTTCTAAAACTGCATGTGTAAACAAAAGAGAACAAGAGGGATGATATCGTCCTTCAATGGGAGCCGCTCTTAGAAGTCTGGTTGACAAGGGGGCGGAGTGCCCACTACCATTCGTTGACAACAACAAACACCTCTCAAAACTTACTTTTATGCTCTCTATATGATTTCAAAAACCTATAAAAACTAAAAAGCTCTAGCACATGCTTGTATCCCTGCTTCCCTCTGCGAAGGGCCTATCTTTTACTTCATGTTGAGTCAGTTTACCCACTTCTTTCTATCTTAGAAGCAAACACTCGTGTCAACTTTGTGTGCAACAATTCTTATATGCTTACTTATTGCACTTGTTATATTTCTTTGTGTTGACAATTATCTATATGATATACATGTTCGAAGTTGAAAGCCAATGCTGAAACTTATATCTTCCTTTGTGTTGCTTCAATGCTCTTTTACTTAGAAACTATTGCTTTATGAGTTAACTCTTATGCAAATCTTTTTGATGCTTGTTTGAAAGTACTATCCATGAAAAGTTTTTACTTATATGATGTAGTTGTTTACTCCTTGTCTATTTGTTAGCAAACTATAGATCATTGCCTTGAGTCACTTCATTCATAACATGAGCCTTACAATATTATATGATCAAGATTGTGTGAAAGCATGTCACTTCAGAAATTATTTGTTGTTATCGTTCTACCTACTCGGAACGAGTAGAACTAAGCTTGGGGATGCTTGATACGTCTCAAACTTATCTATAATTTCTTTCGTTCCATGCTTATATTATACCAATTGCTACATGTTTTATACACACTTTATATCACTTTTATGCATTTTCTGGGACTAACCTATTAACAAGATGCCACAGTGCCAGTTCCCTGTTTTCTGCTGTTTTTGGTTTCAGAAAAGTTGTTAAGGAAATATTCTCGGAATTGGACGAAACAAAAGGCAAAGTCCCTATTTTTCCCGACACGTTCCAGAAGTCCGAAGGAGAGACGAAGGGGGCCGAGGAGGCAACCACACCATGTGGTGGCGCGGTTCCCCCTCTGGCCGCGCCGCCACGTGGTGTGGGCCCCTCGGGCGCCCACCGACGTCGCCCTTTCGCCCATATAATGCCCCCGACAAAATAACCCTAACCACCGAAGCCTTTTCCCAAGAAGAGTTCCGCTGCGCTGCCGCCATCGAAGACAATTTTCGGGGGACAGAAGTCTCTGTTCCGGCACCCTGCCGGGACGGGAATTGCCCCCGGAGCCATCTCCATCAACTCCACCGCCATCTCCATCGCCGTTGCTGACTCCTACGATGAGGAGTGAGTAGTTCTCCCCCGGGGCTGCGGGCTCTACCGGTTGCTATGTGGTTTATCTCTCTCTCCCATTGTGTGATCTTTGTGTGATCATGACCTTTGTAATCTAGTTGAATATGGGATGTTACTCTTTATCTATTATGCACTCTAGAGGTTACTTTAATATGAACTCCGGGGTTATTCACGGTTGTGAAGGTGACAGTGTGCGCACCGTGTGTGATTCCTTTATGACGTTGTGGTGTTAGTTTACTCAGACTTTGGGGTGCTTTTGTAGCCCTACGCAGTGAATGGTGTTTATCATCCAACAAGAGAGTGTTTGAGAGTAGTATTTATTATTCAGCTTTCATGTCATTGTTGAGAGTGTCCACTAGTGAAAGTATGATCCCTTGGCCTTGTTTCTAAGCATTGAAACACCGTTTACAACCTGTTCTGCTACATGTTTGCTTGCTGCCATTTTTATTTCAGATTGCAATTACTACTTATAATCATCCATATTACTTGTATTTCACTATCTCTTCGCCGAACTAGTGCACCTATTGACGAGGGATTACCTCGGCAAATCCCATGGTGAGGTACCTAGGGTTGTATCGGGTGGAAGTATATATGGTCGTTGGTGAATTCGGACGGCTGACAAGCAAGGAATTACCCAGGTTCAGGCTCCCGGAGGATAATACCCTACTTCCTGCTTGTCTGATTATTGATCTTTGTGTTACAAGGTGGCTACAAGGTTTCTAGTTATTAGATTGCGTATCTCCTATCGTCCCCCTCCTGACCTTTATATAGGAGGCCAGGTCTCAGGAGTTTGAACATGACTCGAACTACATATAAGGTAAGTTCTAAGTCGGTACGATTGCTTCTGTCTTGAGCAGTACTCCATCTTAATCATGGGCCGCATTACGCCATCCTTGAACCACCTTGTATACGGGCCACCTGGTGGGCCTTCTGGCAGATTAGGCTTATTGCAGTCGGGTGGGTATACCCGTTGAGTATAACCACATCACCTATACATCTGACAAGTGTATTGGGTCTATTGGGATACAAGAGACTTCTTGTATCTTAATTGCAGGGTTGCTTGAGAGGGATATCTTTGACCTCTACCTCCCTGAGTTCGATAAACCTTGGGTAATTCACTTAAGGGAAACTTGCTGCTGTTCTACAAACCTCTGCTCTTGGAGGCCCAACACTGTCTACGAGAATAGAAGTGTGCGTAGACATCACTCCCCCAGATTAAATGAAGACATGAACCCACTATCGAGCATAAATACTCCCTCTTGGAGTCACAAGCATCTACTTGGCGAGAGCATCTACTAGCAACGGAGAGCATGCAAGATCATAAATAACACACACATAATATATTATGAAGCAAATGACATTGTACTCAATATTCATCGGATCCCAGCAAACACAACATGTAACATTACATAAAGATGATCTTGATCATGATAGGCAGCTCACAAGATCTAAACATGGTAGCACATAAGGAGAAGACAACCATCTAGCTACTGCTATGGACCCGTAGTCCAAGGATGAACTACTCACGCATCAGTCCGGAGGCGGGTATGGTGATGTAGAGCCCTTCGGTGATGATTCCCCTCTCCGGCAGGGTGCCGGGAAGAGCTTCTGAACCCTCCCGAACTAGGGTTGACGACGGCGGCGGCTCTGTGATGTTTCGTGGAAAAGTGTTCGGGTACTTAGGGTTGTTTCCGTCGGGGGGATTTTATAGGCGAAAGGGCAACGTCGGTGGGCGCCCGAGGGGCCCACACCACGTGGTGGCGTGGCCAGAAGGGGGCCGCGCCTCCACCAGGTGTGGCCGCCTCGTGGCGTGTCATCGACGCTTCCTCGGTCTTCTGGATCCTTCCAGGAAAAATAGGAGTTTTGGCTTTTGTTTCGTCCAATTCCGAGAATATTTCCTTAACAACTTTTCTGAAACCAAAAACAGCAGAAAACAGGGAACTGGCACTGTGGCATCTTGTTAATAGTTAGTCCCAGAAAATACATAAAAACCATATAAAGTGTATATAAAACATGTAGCAATGGGTATAATATAAGCATGGAACATAAGAAATTATAGATACGTTTGAGACGTATCAAGCATCCCCAAGCTTAGTTCTACTCGTCCCGAGTAGGTAAAACGATAACAACAAATAATTTCTGCAGTGACATGCTTTCACACAATCTTGATCATATAATATTGTAAGGCATGTAAATTGGGATCAAATGAATAAGAGCTGTAGTTTATATTGATATCAAATGAGTAATGCATAAACAATTAGGAAGAACAAAGTAAAACTTTAATGAATCAGTGATGTCTACACACGCTTCTATTCTCGTAGACAGTGTTGGGCCTCCAAGAGCAAGGTTTGTAGGACAGCAGCAAGTTTCCCTTAAGTGAATTACCCAAGGTTTATCGAACTCAGGGAGGTAGAGATCAAAGATATCCCTCTCAAACAACCCTGCAATTAAGATACAAGAAGTCTCTTGTGTCCCCAACACACCCAATACACTTGTCAGATGTATAGGTGCACTAGTTCGGCGAAGAGATAGTGAAATACAAGTAATATGGATGATTATAAGTAGTAATTGCAATCTGAAATAAAAATGGCAGCAAGCAAACATGTAGCAAAACTTGTTGTAAACGCTGTTTCAATGCTTAGAAAGAAGGCCTAGGGATCATACTTTCACTAGTGGACACTCTCAACAATGACCTCATAGTTGAATAATAAATACTACTCTTAAACACTCTCTTGTTGGATGATAAACACCATTCACTGTGTAGGGCTACAAGAGCACCATCAAAGTCTGAGTAAACAAACACCAACAATGTCATAAAGGAATCACACACGGTGCGCACACTGTCACCTTCACAACCGTGAATAACCTCGGAGTTCATATTAAAGTAACCTCTAGAGTGCATAATAGATAAAGAGTAACATCACATATTCAACTAGATTATAAAGCTCACGATCACATAAAGATCACACAATGGGAGAGAGAGATAAACCACATAGCTACCGGTAGAGCCCGCAGCCCCGGGGAGAACTACTCACTCCTCATCGTAGGAGTCAGCAACGGCGATGGAGATGGCGGTGGAGTTGATGGAGATGGCTCCGGGGGCAATTCCCCGTCCCGGCAGGGTGCCGGAACAGAGACTTCTGTTCCCCGAAACTTGTCTTCGATGGCGGCGGCGCTGCGGAACTCTTCTCGGGAAAAGGCTTCGGTGGTTAGGGTTATTTTGTCGGGGGGTATATGTAGGTGAAAGGGCGAAGGCGGTGGAGCCCCGAGGGGCCCACACCACGTGGCCGCGCGGCCAGAGGGGGAGCCGCGCCACCACATGGTGTGGCTGCCTCGTGGCCCCCCTCCTACTCCTCTTCGGTGTTCTGGATGCTTCCGGGGAAAATAGGGAATTTGGCTTTTGTTTCGTGCAATTCCGAGAATATTTGCTTAACAGTTTTTCTGAAACCAAAAACAGCAGAAAACAGGGAACTGGCACTGTGGCATCTTGTTAATAGGTTAGTCCCAGAAAATGCATAAAACCCATATAAAGTATATATAAAACATGTAGCAATGGGTATAATATAAGCATGGAACATAAGAAATTATAGATACGTTTGAGACGTATCAAGCATCCCCAAGCTTAGTTCTACTCGTTCCGAGTAGGTAAAACGATAACAACAAATAATTTCTGAGGTGACATGCTTTCACACAATCTTGATCAAATAATATTGTAAGGCTCATGTTATGAATGAAGTGACTCAAGGCAATGTTCTATAGTTTGCTAACAAATAGACAAGGAGTAAACAACTACATCATATAAGTAAAAACTTTTCATGGATAGTACTTTCAAACAAGCATCAAAAAGATTTGCATAAGAGTTAACTCATAAAGCAATAGTTTCTAAGTAAAAGAGCATTGAAGCAACACAAAGGAAGATATAAGTTTCAGCATTAGCTTTCAACTTGTAACATGTATATCATATAGATAGTTGTCAACACAAAGAAATATAACAAGTGCAATAAGTAAGCATATAAGAGTTGTTGCACATAGTTGACACAAGTGTTTGCTTCTAAGATAGAAAGAAGTAGGTAAACTGACTCAACATAAAGTAAAAGATAGGCCCTTCGCAGAGGGAAGCAGGGATACAAGCATGTGCTAGAGCTTTTCAGTTTTTATAGGTTTTTGAAATCATATAGAGAGCATAAAAGTAAGTTTTTGAGTGGTGTTTGTCGTTGTCAACGAATGGTAATGGACACTCTACCCCCCTTGTCAACCAGACTTTCAAGAGCGGCTCCCATTGAAGGACGTTATTTCTACCAGCAAGGCAGATCATCCCTCTTATCTCTTTTGTTTACACATGTAGTTAAAAACTAGTATCATTGCTTGCTGATTAGATCAGGGCAAAAATGTGAAGAGAATGCAGCGGTTAAAGTTGTAATTAATTGGGACTGGGCACCCCATTTGGCAGCTCTTTTTGCAAAATTAATGGATAAGCGGTGTATATGCCACTAGTCCGGTTGTGAAAGTCTAAAAGCAAATGACAAGGTTGATATCCGTAACACCACATACTTCCTCATGAGCTAATAAACATTGACACAAATAAGGGATAATAAGTTTTGAATAAATGGTAGCACATGAATTATTTGCTTGGAATGGCAGGAAATACCATGTAGTAGGTAGGTATGGTGGACACAAATGGCATGGGTTTTGGCTCAAGGTTTTGGATGCACGAGAAGCATTCCCTCTCAGTACAAGGCTTTGGCTAGCAAGGTTATTTGAAGCAAACACAAGTATAAACTATGACAACAAGACGTATATAAAAACATATTGCAAATATTATAAAACTCTACATTGTCTTCCTTGTTGTTCAAACACCTTTACTAGAAAATATCTAGACCTTAGAGATACCAAACATGGAAACCAAATTTCAACAAGCTTTACGGTAATTCTTCACTAATGGGTTTTAACTACATGATGTAAAAGCTTAAACATGATCTACATGAGAGCTCAAAACAATTGCCAAGCACCACAACATGCAAGATAACAATCCATAAGAGCATGTATATCTTTTTCATTATACCATCTACCACATTTAGCATTTTCTGTTTCCAACCAAACACCAATCAACTTATTTAAACATAAACTCTCCAAATATTTAACAATGAGACAAGAGAGTATAACATAAGATAGCTAACAGCTTTAACAAGAGATGCATGAAAAACAAGAGCTAGAAAGTATAGGAGAATACTCAACAAATATAAGTGAAGAATACGAGTATTCATAAGAAAAAGAGGAGCGTGTCTCTCTCCCACAAAGGAATGCTAGGATCCATTTTATTCAGAGAATGAAAATAACAAAAGCAAAAATAAAAACAAACAGACGCTTCAAGTAAAGCACATAAGATGTGGCGGAATTAAAATATAGTTTCACTAGAGATAACCTGATAATTTGTTGATGAAGAAGGGGATGCCTTGGGCATCCCCAAGCTTAGACGCTTGAGTCTTCTTGAAATATGCTTGGGTGACCCACGGGGGCATCCCCAAGCTTAGGCTCTTTCATCTTCTTGATCACATCATATCATCCTTCTCTCTTAATTCTTGAAAACTTCCTCCACACCAAACTCAAAGTAGACTTCATTAGAGGGTTAGTGCATAATAAAAAATTCTCATATTCTGCATGGACAAAATCATCACACATGGTACTGGACATTAGCTACAGCCACTGGTGTTTTGTGGAGAAAAAGATCCACTCAAAAACAGCAAAAGGAGCAATGCAAAATAATGGCAGAATCTATCAAAAACAGAACAGTCCGTAAAGACGAATTTTTTCGAGGCACTTAGCTTGCTCAAATCAGAAAACTCAAAACTAATGAAAGTTGCGAACATATCTGAGGATCACGCTCAGGAAATATCAGATTTTTTGAATTTTCTGTAGGGAGTTATGAATTAAACGGTGGACAGAAGAAAACTGTTCCTGCGCAGAAATCCAAATCTAGTATCAACTTACTACTACAGGCTTAACTTGACACAACAATGCAATAAAATAAAGATACAAAGGAATTGCTAATTAGGTAGACAAGTTCCTTGACACAACAAAATAAAATAACAGAAAAAAACGTGTGTTGTCTCCCATAAGCGCTTTTCTTTAAAGCCTTTTAGCTAGGCAAGGAGATTTTTATGATGCTCTCATAAAGATGAGAGTTGAAAAACAAAGGAGAGCATCAAGAGGTAAAACATCAAACACATTTAAATCTAACCCACTTCCTATGCAAAGGAATCTTGTAAAGAAACAAGTCATGAAAGCACAAAGCAACAAACATAAGAAAGCAAAACAAGTGCAACTTCAAAATTTTCAACATAAAGAGAGGTGTTTTAGTACCATGAAAACTTCTACAACCATATTCTCCTCTCTCATAGTAGTTTCAAGTAGTACAAATAAATTCAACCATATAACCACAAGAATCATTCAACTTAGATAATATAGGCACATACAGAGGATCATTAAATTTATTTTGAAATTCATTAGCATGCTTCCCTCTTTTAAAATAATTATTAAGATCAATATCAAGTTTAAGATCATGGTTGCAACAAAGATTTGGAACTAGAGACAATTGCAAACCACATAAGTATTTTTCAACATAAGCAAATTTCTCCTCCATGATGTAACTAGGAGAATTCAAGAACAAAGTAGGACTCTCATGAGTAAGAGTACCATCACAAGCAGCAATTATATCATTTTTATCCTCACATAAATAAGTAATAACTTCTAAACATAGAGGAATATCAATAAGCATAGGACCATCATCTAAAGCATTATCATATAACATATTTAAGCAACACTCCTCATTATCATCTATAAGTTCACTAGTAGCATCATGAATAAAATTAACAATATAACTATCACATAAAATATTCTTATCATGAGCCTCATGCATGAAATAATTATTACTCTCCACATAAGCATATTTATTCTTATTAATTGTAGTGGGAGCAAATTCAACAAAATAGCTATCATTATTATTCTCATCACCATAATCATCAAATATAGGTGGCATATTGTAATCATAATTAATTTTCTCCTCAATAGTAGGTGGACTGGAAATATCATATTCATCATTGTAATCATCATATATTGGAGTCATAGTATCATCAAAGAAAATTACCTCCTCTAAAGCTGGGGAACTAAAAAGATCATTTTCATAAAAACTAGCTTCCCCAAGCTTAGACTTTTCCATAGCATTAGCAATAATGGTGTTCAAAGAGTTCATACTAATAACATTGCTACTAGCATGCAAATAAAGTTCCATATGTTTTTTTAATTTTCTCTTCAAACACTTCATGTCCTAACTCAAGATAAATACTATAAAGCTCTCTAATATTTTTGTTGTTTTCCATTTAGCCTAACTAGTGAAATAAAAACAAGAAACGAAAAGTAATAACTGCAGGATCTAAAGGAGATACCTTCCAACGCTTACCTCCCCGGCAACGGCGCCAGAAAATAGTTTGATGTCTACGCACGCTTTTATTCTCGTAGACAGTGTTGGGCCTCCAAGAGCAGAGGTTTGTAGGACAACAGCAAGTTTCCCTTAAGTGAATCACCCAAGGTTTATCGAACTCAGGGAGGTAGAGGTCAAAGATATCCCTCTCAAACAACCCTGCAATTAAGATACAAGAAGTTTCTTGTGTCCCCAACACACCCAATACACTTATCAGATGTATAGGTGCACTAGTTCGGCGAAGAGATAGTTAAATACAAGTAATATGGATGATTATAAGTAGTAATTGCAATCTGAAATAAAAATGGCAGCAAGCAAACATGTAGCAAAACTTGTTGTGAACGGTGTTTCAATGCTTAGAAAGAAGGCCTAGGGATCATACTTTCACTAGTGGACACTCTCAACAATGACCTCATAGTTGAATAATAAATACTACTCTTAAACACTCTCTTGTTGGATCATAAACACCATTCACTGTGTAGGGCTACAAGAGCACCCTCAAAGTCTGAGTAAACAAACACCAACAATGTCATAAAGGAATCACACACGGTGCGCACACTGTCACCTTCACAACCATGAATAACCCCGGAGTTCATATTAAAGTAACCTCTAGAGTGCATAATAGATAAAGTGTAACTTCACATATTCAACTAGATTACAAAGCTCACGATCACATAAAGATCACACCATGGGAGAGAGAGATAAACCACATAGCTACCGGCAGAGCCCGCAGCCCCGGGGGAGAACTACTCGCTCCTCATCGTAGGAGTCAGCAACGGCGATGGAGATGGCGGTGGAGTTGATGGAGATAGCTCCGGGGGCAATTCCCCGTCCCGGCAGGGTCCCGGAACAGAGACTTCTGTCCCCCGAAACTTGTCTTCGATGGCGGCGGCGCTGCGGAACTCTTCTCGGGAAAAGGCTTCGGTGGTTAGGGTTATTTTGTCGGGGGTATATGTAGGCGAAAAGGCGAAGGCGGTGGAGCCCCGAGGGGCCCACACCACGTGGCCGCGCGGCCAGAGGGGGAGCCGCGCCACCACATGGTGTGGCTGCCTCGTGGCCCCCCTCCTACTCCTCTTCGGTGTTCTGGATGCTTCCGGGGAAAACAGGGAATTTGGCTTTTGTTTCGTGCAATTCCGAGAATATTTGCTTAACAGCTTTTCTGAAACCAAAAACAGCAGAAAACAGGGAACTGGCACTGTGGCATCTTGTTAATAGGTTAGTCCTAGAAAATGCATAAAAACCATATAAAGTGTATATAAAACATGTAGCAATGGGTATAATTGTAACATCCAAATTTTTGGAATGTTTAAAATCACTAAAATTTAAAACTTTTATTTCTTATTAAAAATAAAATCATCAATTGCCAAGAAAACTAAACAAAAAGGATTTTATTGAATTATACAAAAGATTTATGACATTAATTGAATCTAGTAAACTTTGTTTTCAAACTTAAGTGATGAGCTATAAATAAATATTATAAAATACTTATTTAAAGGATGTCTATTTCAGAAATGTTTTGGATAAAATTATTCAATTCGAAAACATTATATTTGGATTCATAATAAACCCTAGGCCTATAATTGTAGTCACAAAACTATTTGGAATATCCTCTATTTTAAAAATATAGTTTTGATTCAAGTGTTTGAATTGAAAATGGGTTTGGGAAGATTTATTTTAAACATATGTATCTATGATATTCTTCTTAATTTTATTAAGATATAAACTTCCTAATTAAGACTCTATTTTAAAATTCTACAAAAAAATTGTCGAATTATGTTCTTTGAAAGTATCATAATTTGAAATGTATTACAAACATGAGTTTGAATGTTTTAAAAGAAAGGTCTTAATTTTACAATTTATAGAAATTTGTTTGAAGTCTTTTGGACAAATAAAACAAAAGTTATGAAAGAAATAAGAAAAAAAAAGAAAAAGAAAGAAAAGGAAAGGAAAAGGAAAGGAAAAGGAAAGGAAAAGGAAAAGGAAAAGGAAAAGGAAAAGGAAAAGGAAAAGGAAAAGGAAAAGGAAAAGAAATAAAAAAAGGGGTTTAGCCGGACCAGCTCAGCCGGCCCAGCACCTATCTACCGCGCGTGCGACGCGCAGAGCCCAGATCCAGCCCACCCCGCCTCTCTCTTCTTCTCTCTCACTGACCAGGGGGCCCCACCTGTCACCCCGAGGTTATCCCTAACCTCCGTCCGCGCCCACGAAGCCACGACCGCGCCCACGACCTCACCACTTTTCCCCCACTCGCTCGAGCCCTCTTAGGCAGACCCTCGGTGTCATTTGGTTACCCCGAACCCCCTCCCCATTTCCCCTCTCCGTCACCCCCGAATCGTGCCCCCAGGCTCGCCAATTTTCTCACCGGAGTTCATCCGGCCCGCCGGCGCATTTCGACATTTCCGACGAGGTGATTTCTCCCCGGAGCTCGAGACCCCGTGAGTCGTTTTTGCCACGACCTTACGCACCCTCCTGACCCCACATGAATTCTTTCCACAGCCGTAGCCTCGAATCGATCCGCAACCCGAAGGTCGCCGGAGTACCGCATCTCCGACCGAGCACCGCCGCCACTCGAGGACGCGGTCCTCGTCGTCGACCACTGCAGCGTCACCGTCGTGCTACGCCGCGCCTCCCCGTCATCTCGCCCGACCCCAAGGACCACCGAAGCGCGGAGAACGTTCACGCCCGAGCCGCCGGCCACCGTGTCCTCCATCTCCGGCGAGGTACCGCCGCCCGAGTCTGGCCATCAGGATCTGGACCGTCAGATCCCGATCCGACGGTCTGTTTTTATTGCATTACCGAACCGGTACGGGTGAATCCAGTGCGTCCGCGTAAGTTCGATCGGACGGCTGAGATTAATCGCATATTCTGAAAATTGCTAAAAAGACAGAAACTAATTCAAACTTCAAAAATTCATAACTTTCAAACTACAATTCCAAATTTAGTAAATTTTATGTCCCTGGAAAGCCCTTCTCATGTAGATTATTATAGTATCATTGTTTTCCCTTTTACATCTGACAAAATTGAAAAATATACAGAGAGACAATTCGGCCATATATTCCATAACTTGTTATTCTAAAATTATTTTTAAAGTAAAATCTTTTGATGAATGTTAATAATTACATCCTTTGTCCAGAGAACATAAAACTTAATTTGTATGGTCAATAAATCATAAGAGTAATAATTTTTCATGCAAGTCCTCTAGTGACTTAAAAATGTTTTCGAATAATAAAATTGCATTGAATTTTGCCCATGTCATCATGCATTATTTTAGTAACCACAGAACTAATAAGCTACTTAACACATTGTAAAAATGTTGATTTCATTTAGACATGCATATCATGTCTTCTGTGTATTGTTAATGTGTGGATTGTGTGTTGATCTGGTGTTATCCATTGTTAGATTGTCTGGAGTGCCATTCCTGTTGCTGTGATAATTCAGCTTACTCTCGCGGTTGACAAGGCAAGTTCACTTTGATAATTTTCATAAGTAATCTTCATGAGCAGTTAAATGTTATGTTACAATGCTTGAATAGGATGAACTATTACAGTTATTGATGAATGAAACCAGGTAGGATAGTCACATGATTTACTTGGCTCGATATCCTTTGTTGCCTTCGTGATGTTGTTTGTGTAGCTAAGCTAGCTAGATGTGCTTAGGAACACCACAACTTCGTCCTTAGAAACGATTTGGCCCCCACGGAGTCACGGTGTGTCATTTGAAACGACATTGATCACCACGGAGTCACGGTGCATCCTCACAAACGGCGATGAGCACCACGGAGTCATGGTGTCTCTAAACGATCTGGCCACCACGGAGTCATGGTGTGTCATTTGAAACGACGTGGATCACCACGGAGTCACGGTGCATCCTCACAAACGGCGATGAGCACTACGGAGTCATGGTGTCTCTAAACGATCTGTTCACCACGGAGTCATGGTGTGTCATTTGAAACGACGTGGATCACCACGGAGTCACGGTGCATCCTCACAAACGGCGATGAGCACCACGGGTCATGGTGTCTCTAAACGATCTGGCCACCACGGAGTCATGGTGTGTCATTTGAAACGACGTGGATCACCACGGAGTCACGGTGCATCCTCACAAACGGCGATGAGCACTACGGAGTCATGGTGTCTCTAAACGATCTGTCCACCACGGAGTCATGGTGTGTCATTAGAAACGACGTGGATCACCACGGAGTCACGGTGCATCCTCACAAACGGCGATGAGTACCATGGAGTCATGGTGAATCTAAACAATCTGGCCACTACGGAGTCATGGTGTATCTTTTGAATCGAAGTGGATCACCACGGAGTCACGGTGCGTCCTCACAAGAGACGATGAGTACCACAAGGTCATAGAGTTTGGAAACGGCATGGTTCCCCGGAGACATGGTGTGTCATTTGAAATGGTTTGAAAATTGGAGTGAAGGAGTACTCGGAGCTATTTGTCAGAAAAGAGTAGAAGCACCACGGGGACTATGGAGTTCTCGAAAGGGTTGGAAACAACTCGGAGTTCTATTACATGTACGTGGAGAAAGATATTAAATAATTTGTTTAGAACCAATAAAATTGTTTAATATATTCTGAGTGAATCTTGCCATCACAATTCAGTTGTGCTGACCCAATGAATCTGGGCTGTAACTCACCGTTGCAGGTCCGTCTGACGAGAAGTAAGGATTTGATAGGGTCGCGAGTCTCCAACCAACATGCCTTGCCTGTGGCACATGATGAAGATGGAGCTCACTTTATCCATTAGCTTTCCGCTGTGTGTTTATTTTGGTTTGAGCTAGCCATGAGCTATGCACCTTGTATCGAACCCTTTTATTTCTGGATCATCGTGTAATGAATATTGATGCATTGTTATGGTATTTCATCTTAATTGTGTGTGCTAGCAAGTCGATCCAGGGACTAGCACTATACACAGGAGGTCGCCACCTTATAGTAAAAGGGGGGCCTTTACAGTTGGTATCAGAGCACTGTGTTGCCTGTAGGTTCGTGACCCTAGGTTTGGATAGAAATAGGTTTTGACCATAGGATTAAAAATCTATTTTTCAGATTTCTAAAATAAATATATGTTTTTCATTATACCTTTTTCTTATACTCTCGTCTACTATCAACCTTCTGAAAATATCTCCTCTTGTTCTAGACGACCATGATCTTGAAGTCTGAGTCTAATACTTCATATGAATTTCTCAATATCAATACGAATCACTACGTGGAAGACCAATGGAGAACCAAGATTCGGCAAACACTTCAAAGATATCCAATAAGTGGAAGAACCTGAATTACTCAACAAGGAGTTAGACTAGAGACCACCATTTAATTAGAACAACGATGTCGTGTTAGTGTATAGTTCATACCAACTTAGGTTGTATGTCGATACTAGATTGATTTCTTGTTTGTGGTTGAATCTTGTTGATTGGTTAAATAATTAGGATGTTGATCTATGAATGTTTGTTGTGTTTCTTTTGTCATGATTGTTTGTGAGGGTAGAGTTTTCTCCTCTTAGATCTCTCTACCTCTTCTTATCTATGCTAAACCAACAGATGCCTCCTCGTCGAGAAAACCGCAACAACAACAATGAAGACAACAATGGGATGCAACAGATGTTGGCCCAGATGATGCAGGTGATGACACAGATCTTAGCGAACAACAACAACAACAACAACAATCCACCACCACCACCCCCACAAGTGGACATGCTCACCCGATTTCTGAGGTTGAGGCCAGCAACATTCACTAGCGCCTCAGAGCCAGTTGTAGCAGATGACTGGTTACGCTCTGTGAATAAGAATCTGGTAACCATTGGATGCACAGACGCAGAGAAGGTCAGGTTTGCGGCACATCTGCTAGAAGGACCTGCAGCCAGCTGGTGGGACAACTATCAGATCACTCACCCAATTGAGGAGGTCACCTGGGAGTTGTTCCAAGAAGGATTCCGTACTGCACACATATCAAGTGGTGTGAGCTTGAAGAAAAGAGAATTCCGTAATCTGCGTCAAGGAAACCGCACAGTTGCTGGATACATAGAGGATTTCAACAATCTAGCACGCTACGCGCCAGACGATGTTGACACAGATGCCAAGAGGAAGGAGAAAATTCTTGGATGGTCTGAATGATGAGTTAGCCATACAATTGTCAGTTGTCTACACACCCAACTATCAGTCACTTCTCGACAAGGCCACTATCTTGGAGAACAAACAGATACAAGCTGAAAATAGAAAGAGGAAGCATAGCTCGAGCAAGTACCACTCTGAAACTTCACACAAGAGGCACAATCATTATGAGGGAAGCAGTGGCAACAACTTTCACAACCATGGAAACAATCATGTTGGTGGAAATGGCCACAACCATCATGGTCACAACCATAATGAAGACCGAAAAGGAAGCAATGGTGACTACAAAAGCAATGGGTACAACAATGATGAGAACAATGGTCATTATCACCAAAATCAATCCGTCAAGAAGGATATTAGTCAGGTGATGTGCTACAATTGCAAGAAACTGGGGCACTACGCCTCAGACTGTCCAGAAAAGATGAAGAATGCTGGAAACAACAATGGGAACAAGCCGAACCCATTCCAGAAAGGATATGTGAATCATGTCAATGTAGAAGAAGTATTCGAAGCGCGTGAAGTGGTGAACAGTAAGTCCTTAATCAGTTAAATTCCAGCACAAATATTGATCAAGTACTAGTACATGCTATATATCTGAATCAAGGATGACGAAGCACAACTGAAAAACTAATGATATAGCCATCTCACCTGAGTTACCTCGACGGTGGAAACAAGAGTCTTGGACAACCAACAAAGTCCCTTTTAAGGGTGGTAGCCCACCCAACTCTTCTAAACCCAGATATCCAAACCCATCTTTCTTTCTAGCCTCTTCGAATCTCGGGACGAGATTCCTTTTAAGGGTGGTAGTCTGTAACATCCCAAAATTTTGGAATGTTTAAAATCACTAAAATTTAAAACTTTTATTTCTTATTAAAAATAAAATCATCAATTGCCAAGAAAACTAAACAAAAAGGATTTTATTGAATTATACAAAAGATTTATGACATTAATTGAATCTAGTAAACTTTGTTTTCAAACTTAAGTGATGAGCTATAAATAAATATTATAAAATACTTATTTAAAGGATGTCTATTTCAGAAATGTTTTGGATAAAATTATTCAATTCGAAAACATTATATTTGGATTCATAATAAACCCTAGGCCAATAATTGTAGTCACAAAACTATTTGGAATATCCTCTATTTAAAAAATATAGTTTTGATTCAAGTGTTTGAATTGAAAATGGGTTTGGGAAGATTTATTTTAAACATATGTATCTATGATATTCTTCTTAATTTTATTAAGACATAAACTTCCTAATTAAGACTCTATTTTAAAATTCTACAAAAAAATTGTCGAATTATGTTATTTGAAAGTATCATAATTTGAAATGTATTACAAACATGAGTTTGAATGTTTTAAAAGAAAGGGTTTAATTTTACAATTTATAGAAATTTGTTTGAAGTCTTTTGGACAAATAAAACAAAAGTTATGAAAGAAATAAGAAAAAAAAGAAAAAGAAAAGGAAAAGGAAAAGGAAAAGGAAAAGGAAAAGGAAAAGGAAAAGGAAAAGGAAAAGGAAAAGGAAAAGAAATAAAAAAAGGGGTTTAGCCGGACCAGCTCAGCCGGCCCAGCACCTATCTACCGCGCATGAGACGCGCAGAGCCCAGATCCAGCCCACCCCGCCTCTCTCTTCTTCTCTCTCACTGACCAGGGGGCCCCACCTGTCACCCCGAGGTTATCCCTAACCTCCGTCCGCGTCCACGAAGCCACGACCGCGCCCACGACCTCACCACTTTTCCCCCACTCGCCCGAGCCCTCTTAGGCAGACCCTCGGTGTCATTTGGTTACCCCGAACCCCCTCCCCATTTCCCCTCTCCGTCACCCCCGAATCGTGCCCCCAGGCTCACCAATTTTCTCACCGGAGTTCATCCGGCCCGCCGGCGCATTTCGACATTTCCGACGAGGTGATTTCTCCTCGGAGCTCGAGACCCCGTGAGTCGTTTTTGCCACGACCTTACGCACCCTCCTGACCCCCGCATGAATTCTTTTCGCAGCCGTAGCCTCGAATCCATCCGCAACCCGAAGGTCGCCGGAGTACCGTATCTGACCGAGCACCGCCGCCACTCGAGGACGCGGTCCTCGTCGTCGACCACTGCAGCGTCACCGTCGTGCTACGCCGCGCCTCCCCGTCATCTCGCCCGCCCAAGGACCACCGAAGCGCGGAGAACGTTCACGCCCGAGCCGCCGGCCACCGTGTCCTCCATCTCCGGCGAGGTACCGCCGCCCGAGTCTGGCCATCAGGATCTGGACCGTCAGATCCCGATCCGACGGTCCGTTTTTATTGCATTACCGAACCGGTACGGGTGAATCCAGTGCGTCCGCGTAAGTTCGATCGGACGGCTGAGATTAATCGCATATTCTGAAAATTGCTAAAAAGACAGAAACTAATTCAAACTTCAAAAATTCATAACTTTCAAACTACAATTCCAAATTTAGTAAATTTTATGTCCCTGGAAAGCCCTTCTCATGTAGATTATTATAGTATCATTGTTTTCCCTTTTACATCTGACAAACTTGAAAAATATACTGAGAGACAATTCGGCCATATATTCCATAACTTGTTATTCTAAAATTATTTTTAAAGTAAAATCTTTTGATGAATGTTAATAATTACATCCTTTGTCCAGAGAACATAAAACTTAATTTGTATGGTCAATAAATCATAAGAGTAATAATTTTTCATGCAAGCCCTCTAGTGACTTAAAAATGTTTTCGAATAATAAAATTGCATTAAATTTTGCCCATGTCATCATGCATTATTTTAGTAACCACATAACTAATAAGCTATTTAACACATTGTAAAAATGTTGATTTCATTTAGACATGCATATCATGTCTTCTGTGTATTGTTAATGTGTGGATTGTGTGTTGATCTGGTGTTATCCATTGTTAGATTGTCTGGAGTGCCATTCCTGTTGCTGTGATAATTCAGCTTACTCTCGCGGTTGACAAGGCAAGTTCACTTTGATAATTTTCATAAGTAATCTTCATGAGCAGTTAAATGTTATGTTACAATGCTTGAATAGGATGAACTATTACAGTTATTGATGAATGAAACCAGGTAGGATAGTCACATGATTTACTTGGCTCGATATCCTTTCTTGCGTGATGTTATTTGTGTAGCTAAGCTAGCTAGATGTGCTTAGGAACACCACAACTTCGTCCTTAGAAACGATTTGGCCACCACGGAGTCACGGTGTGTCATTTGAAACGACATTGATCACCACGGAGTCACGGTGCATCCTCACAAACGGCGATGAGCACCACGGAGTCATGGTGTCTCTAAACGATCTGGCCACCACGGAGTCATGGTGTGTCATTTGAAACGACGTGGATCACCACGGAGTCACGGTGCATCCTCACAAACGGCGATGAGCACTACGGAGTCATGGTGTCTCTAAACGATCTGTTCACCACGGAGTCATGGTGTGTCATTTGAAACGACGTGGATCACCACGGAGTCACGGTGCATCCTCACAAACGGCGATGAGCACCACGGAGTAATGGTGTCTCTAAACGATCTGGCCACCACGGAGTCATGGTGTGTCATTTGAAACGACGTGGATCACCACGGAGTCACGGTGCATCCTCACAAACGGCGATGAGCACTACGGAGTCATGGTGTCTCTAAACGATCTGTCCACCACGGAGTCATGGTGTGTCATTAGAAACGACGTGGACCACCACGGAGTCACGGTGCATCCTCACAAACGGCGATGAGTACCACGGAGACATGGTGAATCTAAACAATCTAGCCACTACGGAGTCATGGTGTATCTTTTGAATCGAAGTGGATCACCACGGAGTCACGGTGCGTCCTCACAAGAGACGATGGTACCATAAGGTCATAGAGTTTGGAAACGGCATGGTTCCCCGGAGACATTGTGTCATTTGAAATGGTTTGAAAATTGGAGTGAAGGAGTACTCGGAGCTATTTGTCAGAAAAGAGTAGAAGCACCACGGGACTATGGAGTTCTCGAAAGGGTGGGAAACAACTCGGAGTTCTATTACGTGTACGTGGAGAAAGATATTAAATAATTGTTTAGAACCAATAAAATTGTTTAATATATTCTGAGTGAATCTTGCCATCACAATTCAGTTGTGCTGACCCAATGAATCTGGGCTGTAACTCACCGTTGCAAGTCCGTCTGACGAGAAGTAAGGATTTGATAGGGTCGCGAGTCTCCAACCAACATGCCTTGCCTGTGGCACATGATGAAGATGGAGCTCACTTTATCCATTAGCTTTCCGCTGTGTGTTTATTTCGGTTTGAGCTAGCCATGAGCTATGCACCTTGTATCGAACCCTTTTATTTCTGGATCATCGTGTAATGAATATTGATGCATTGTTATGGTATTTCATCTTAAACTGTGTGTGCTAGCAAGTCGATCCAGGGACTAGCACTATACACAGGAGGTCGCTACCTTATAGTAAAAGGGGGGCCTTTACAATAATATAAGCATGGAACATAAGAAATTATAGATACGTTTGAGACGTATCAATCAGTACTAAAGAACAATCAACCGTGCATAGTATATTTAAAGATGATTTAAGCTTCAAGAACAACAATATAATCATCCAATGCATCAAACACTCATGACAACTTTATGTTAGGATCAAGTCAAGCAATAACAATATGCACGTAGAAAATCAACTCTCTATTTGTTCACTCAAAAACAAGCAAGCGTTCAGCGTTGGTTCCTGGCACCAGGATGTTGTGGCTAAAAGAACATAAAGGGGGGGTTGGAAGGCCAACGGAAGAAAGTCTCACAAAGCTGAAAGTGATCATTAGACAAGAGGAAGTCTTATAATCGAAGCTATGCAAGGAGTAGTGATTGCCACACAATGGATGCACATAGAGCTATAAGTGTATGAAAGCTCTCCAATGGAACTAGTGGGGGTGCATCCAACTTGCTTGCTCATGAAGACCTAGAGCACTTTTGAGGAGGCTCATCATTGGAATATACAAGCCAAGTTCTATAATGTAAAGTTCCCCACATAGTTATGCAAATAAAACATGAAAACTCTCTCACATGGAGTAAAGGTGCTAAACATGAGCACAAATGATGACTATGAATACTACAGGTGCTAAAACATGAGCACAAGTGTGGATAAAGAATAGTAATGTTGCCCCCTTTTTATTCTTCTTCTTTTTTTCTTTCTTTTTTCTTTTTCTGTTTCTCTTTTCGATGGCCTCCATGGCTCTTTTCACTTTTAGGGGCAAACATTCTAATATGACAACACACTTTTTGGTACAACTAACTCATAATGAACAAAACATAATATATGAAACGGTGCCTCTGCCAGTGTAGCAGGATATGCAATGATCTAGCGTAACATGGGTAAACCGTACATTAGCTGTATAGAATCATGCAAAGCAATATATAAATGATAAATGACAACAAGTCATGTAATGTAAGATGGAAGTTGCATGACAATATATCTCGGAACAACTATGGAAATGCTGTGATAGGTAGGTATGGTGGATGTTTTGAGGAAGATATTTAGTCTTATGTGTAGGAGAACATGATGAAGATCTCCCACGAGTTTTGGATGTACCCGCGAAGTATGCACCAACTCTCAATGTGAGAATGGCAATGCAAAGTACCGAAGAGGCTAGCAAATATGGTAGTGGAAGTGCCATGAAAACCGCAGCTTAGAACTCACAAGTTAAAAGATTCCAACTAGAAATATGATCTTACAAGGCATAATGAAAATGACTCCAAGAGGGACTGTGGCAAGTGACAAGTCACTGTTGGGACCCCGACCGTAGCGCATAACAAAAAGTCATTACGGTTGCTTTTAACATTAGAAGTCATATATCATTATGCTATCAACTGGTTATTAAGTGTGGCACAGCTTCAAGTTTTTTTATACCAACAATTAATCATTTTACTTTACTAAACCATCAAGTTTACCATTAAGCATATTAATATCTCAAAACAACATCAATGATTCAAGTGAAACAATTTAATGATCTACAAGATTATGTAACCTTTCGTTATACCATCTACCACATTTAGCAATTTCTGTTTCCAACCAAACACCAATCAACTTATTTAAACATAAACTCTCCAAGTATTTAACAATGAAACAAGAGAGTATAACCTAACCGCTGCGGCTTTCAGCTTTCACCATAAACATAAAACAATAAGTGTTGCGGCTTTCAGCTTTCGCTATGAACATAAAAGATAACTGTTGAGGCTTTCAGCTTTTACCATAAATATAAAAGAATGCTAGGATCCATTTTATTCAGAAAATTAAAATAACAAAGCAAAAATAAAAGCAAACTAACGCTTCAAGTAAAACACATAAGATGTGACGGAATTAAAATATAGTTTCACTAGAGATAACTTGATAAGTTGTTGATGAAGAAGGGGATGCCTTGGGCATCCCCAAGCTTAGACGCTTGAGTCTTCTTGAAATATGCTTGGGTGACCCACGGGGGCATCCCGAGCTTAGGCTATTTCATCTTCTTGATCACATCATATCATCCTCTCTCTTGATTCTTGAAAACTTTCACCACACGAAACTCAAAGTAAACTTTATTAGAGGGTTAGTGCATAATCAAAAATTCTCATATTCTGCATGGACACAATCATTACCAATGCTACTGGACATTAGCTACAGCCACTGATACTTTATGGAACAAAAAGATCCATTCAAAAACAGCAAAAGAGGCATTGCAAAATAAATGGCAGAATCTGTCAAAAACAGAACAGTGCGTAAAGACGAATTTTTTCGAGGCACTTAACTTGCTCAGATCAGAAAACTTAAAACAAATGAAAGTTGCTTACATATCTGAGGATCACGCACAAAAAATCTCAGGTCATTTTGATTTTTCTGTGAATTCTTA
>CAMZMU010000063.1:28514843-28571943 GCA_947311845.1 Poa pratensis
ACCTACTGAAAGTATTGCTTTTGAAATACCTATGGAAATTGTTGAAATGGTTAAAGATGAACCTTATGTAGGAGATGGAACAGTCCATCCAAGTGACCACCTGTGAAACTTAAAGATTTGTGAGTTATTTAAGCTTACAGGTTTTTATCAAGAGAAATGTCATGAATAAATTATTTCCACTGTCACTTAAGGACAAAGCAAGGAAGTGGTATGAGCTACTAGATGATCCTCATCATTTGGAATGGAAGAGCTTGAATATCTCTTTTACTCTAAATTTTATCCTCCTTATGAATGTATTTAGATAGGAATTACATTTTTAATTTTTGGCCTCGTGATGGAGAAAGCATTGCTCAAGCTTGGGAAGGCTGAAAACATTAATACTCAATGTCCTAACCATGAGCTTCCTGATAAAATAATTGTTAATAATTTTTATGCAAGGCTTTCAGGACATTGCAAGGATTATCTAGATGCCTGTTCAGAGGGCTCTTTCACAAGTAAGAAGGTTGAAGCTAGATGGGATCTTCTTGAAAGAGTTCAAAACAATGCTGAAGATTGGAGAATGACAAAGGTAAAGAATCAGGTATAAACTATGAATATGATTGCATTAAGTCTTTCATTGAAACTGCTGGTTTTCAAGAGCTTAGTGCTAAATATGGTCTTGATTTTCATATTATTGTTGATTGTTTTTAGAACCTTTGCTTCTTATATTAATGTTCCTAAAGAAAAATTGGGACGTGTATCATGAACCTTTCAAAGACACTTGCATGGAAAATGAAATTGTTGTTAATGATTGCAATAAACATGCTCAAACTTCTGAAAATACTATTTCTTATAAGCATGTTAATTTTTGTAATACATAGACCTTGTGGAATTAATCAAATCGAAGATGAATTTGTATCCATCATAGGAATGAAAAAACTAGAGCTTGGTAATAAGGCTCTAAGAGATCTTGGTGAAAAAGTTTGTGCCACCTATCCTTTCATTTGTGAACTTTGCTATGAAGAGGGTCATTTCGAATTTCATGCTCAGGTTCTAATAAGGATATTGCAGGAGATTTTTGTGATAACATGATCACTCCTAATCAACATGATGAACTTACATTATTTTTGGGGTGTGAAGAGTTATCAAGAAAAACTTCTTTGTTAGATATGAGTGATCTTGATATGAATAGTGTGTTGCATGGATGTTATCTCTATTGTGTTAATAATTGCCATGCTAACACCTACATAAAAAATATTATAAAGGATGAGACTTTACCAAAGTATGACAGGACTAATATGTGTTTTGTTCTTATTAATGAAAGAGAGGAATCCCCCCAAGTTTCTTCCATTGTCTCTAATACTAAACCAGGTTATGTGGAGAAGCTTCCTTTCAAGCCTCTCCCTCCTAAAGAGGAAAAGAAGAAGAAAAAGGGAAAGAGGAAGAAGAAGAAGAGGAGTAAAAGTTGAGAGGAAACGGTATCTTCTCCCAAACTTGTTGCTCCTGTTACAATTGATACCTATAATTCTGAATTCGATGATTCTGAACTTGATGATGAACCTATGCCTGTTATTTATATTAGTGATCATGATTGGGAAAAACACACTACTTTTGATATTGAAGATCTCTGGGATACTAATTCTGAAAATGATGATGTTAATAATTGTTATACTATTAGTACTATCCATGTTTCTTCCCCATGATGATATAGAAAGCTCTGAGCTTGGGGATGAGGTGTTTGAAAATCCTTTTGCTACTAATAATTATAGAGTTGATACCTCTCCTTCTAGTAAAAATGATGATATGTTTACAAATAAACACACTTTGGAGGATAACTATTCTATTGCTTATGATGATACTATGCCTCCGTCTTTGATAATTATAAAGAATACTATGACATAGGCTATAATTATAATCATCCTCTTGAAACCTGTCATATTTATAGAGGAAATAATCAAACCCATCCTTTTAATATACAACTTGTCTATCATGTTCAAGTTCTTTATGATGATCTTGCTCCTATTGTCAATAATGAGAAGAACTTTTCTTATGAGGGAAATAATGATACTTTTATGCATATTGATCATGATAAGAATGTTTCATGTGATGTTTATATTGTGGATTTTATCAATGATGCTACTGAAAGTTATCATGAGAGAGGAAAATACGGTTGTAAAAGTTTTCAAGTTACTAAAACACCTCTCTTTATGTTGGAAGTTTTGAAGTTTCATTTGTTTCATCTTTCTATGATAGTTGCTTTATGTTTCAATAATTTATCCTATTACAAGATTCCTTTACATAGGAAGTGGGTTAGACTTAAATGTGTTTGATGTTTACCTCTTGATGCTCTCCTTTGTTTTTCAACTCTCATTTTTATGAGAGCATCATAAAAATCTCCTTGCCTAGCTGAAAGGCGTTAAAGAAAAGCGCTTATGGGAGACAACCCATTTTTTATTCTGTTATTTTATTTTATATTGAGTTAAGAAACATGTCTACCTCTATAGCAATTCCTTTGTATCTTTATTTTATCGCATTGTTGTGTCAAGTTATGCCTCTAGTAGAAAGTTGATGCTAGATTTGGATTTCTGCGCAGGAACAGTTTTCTGCTGTACACCGTTTAATTCATAACTCCCTACAGAAAATTCGAAAAAACCTGATATTTTCTGTGCGTGATCCTCAGATATGTACGCAACTTTCATTAGTTTTGAGTTTTCTGATTTGAGCAAGTTAAGTGCCTCGAAAAAAATTCGTTTTTACGGACTGTTCTGTTTTTGACAGATTCTGCCATTTATTTTGCATCGCTCCTTTTGCTGTTTTTGAGTGGATCTTTTAGGTCTACAAAATATCAGTGGATGTAGCTAATGTCCAGTAGCATGTGTAATAGTTTTGTCCATGCATAATATGAGAATTTTTATTATGCACTAACCCTCTAATGAAGTCTACTTTGAGTTTGGTGTGGAGAAAGTTTTCAAGAATCAAGAGAGAGGATGATATGATGTGATCAAGAAAATGAAAGAGCCTAACCTTGGGGATGCCCCCGTGGGTCACCCAAGCATATTTCAAGAAGACTCAAGCGTCTAAGCTTGGGGATGCCCAAGGCATCCCCTTCTTCATCAACAAACTATCAGGTCATCTCTAGTGAAACTATATTTTAATTCCTTCACATCTTATGTGCTTTACTTGAAGCGTTAGTTTGCTTTTATTTTTGCTTTGTTATTTTAATTTCCTGAATAAATTGGATCCTAGCATTCTTTTATGTTTATGACGAAAGCTGAAAGCCTCAGCAGTTATCTTTTATGTTTATGGCGAAAGCTGAAACCCGCAGCACTTATTGTTTTATGTTTATGGCGAAAGCTGAAAGCCGCAGCGGTTAGGAAATACTCTCTTGTCTTATTGTTAATTACTTGGAGAGTTTATGTTTAAATAAGTTGATTGATGTTTGGTTTGAAACAGAAAATGCTAAATGTGGTAGATGGTATAATGAAAAGATATACATGCTCTTATGGATTGTTATCTTGTATGTTGTGGTGCTTGGCAATTGTTTTGAGCTCTCAAGTAGATCATGTTTAAGCTCTTGCATCATGTAGTTAAAACCCATTAGTGAAGAACTACCGTAGAGCTTGTTGAAATTTGGTTTGCATGTTTGGTATCTCTAAGGTCTAGATATTTTCTAGTAAAAGTGTTTGAACAACAAGGAAGACAATGTAGAGTTCTATAATGCTTGCAATATGTTTTTATGTAAGTCTTGTTGTGCCAGTTGTCATCTTGTGTTTGCTTCAAACAACCTTGCTAGCCAAAGCCTTGTATAGAGAGAAATTCTTCTCATGCATCCAAAACCTTGAGCCAAAACCCATGCCATTTGTGTCCACCATACCTACCTACTATATGGTATTTTCTGCCATTCCAAGCAAATAATTCGTGTGCTATCTTTTATTCAAAACTTATTATCCCTTATTTGTTTCAATGTTTATTAGCTCATGAGGAAGTATGTGGAGTTTTCGATATCAACGTTGTCATTTGCTTTTAGACAGACTTCCGCCAACCGGACTAGTGGCACATCCACTTATCCAATAATTTTGCAAAAAGAGCTGGCAAATGGGGTGCCCAGTCCCAATTAATTACAATTTTCACCGCTTAATTCTCTTCACATTTTTGCCCTGATCCAATCAGTCAAGCAATAATACCAGTTTCTAAAACTGCATGTGTAAACAAAAGAGAACAAGAGGGATGATATCGTCCTTCAATGGGAGCCGCTCTTAGAAGTCTGGTTGACAAGGGGGCGGAGTGCCCACTACCATTCGTTGACAACAACAAACACCTCTCAAAACTTACTTTTATGCTCTCTATATGATTTCAAAAACCTATAAAAACTAAAAAGCTCTAGCACATGCTTGTATCCCTGCTTCCCTCTGCGAAGGGCCTATCTTTTACTTCATGTTGAGTCAGTTTACCCACTTCTTTCTATCTTAGAAGCAAACACTCGTGTCAACTTTGTGTGCAACAATTCTTATATGCTTACTTATTGCACTTGTTATATTTCTTTGTGTTGACAATTATCTATATGATATACATGTTCGAAGTTGAAAGCCAATGCTGAAACTTATATCTTCCTTTGTGTTGCTTCAATGCTCTTTTACTTAGAAACTATTGCTTTATGAGTTAACTCTTATGCAAATCTTTTTGATGCTTGTTTGAAAGTACTATCCATGAAAAGTTTTTACTTATATGATGTAGTTGTTTACTCCTTGTCTATTTGTTAGCAAACTATAGATCATTGCCTTGAGTCACTTCATTCATAACATGAGCCTTACAATATTATATGATCAAGATTGTGTGAAAGCATGTCACTTCAGAAATTATTTGTTGTTATCGTTCTACCTACTCGGAACGAGTAGAACTAAGCTTGGGGATGCTTGATACGTCTCAAACTTATCTATAATTTCTTTCGTTCCATGCTTATATTATACCAATTGCTACATGTTTTATACACACTTTATATCACTTTTATGCATTTTCTGGGACTAACCTATTAACAAGATGCCACAGTGCCAGTTCCCTGTTTTCTGCTGTTTTTGGTTTCAGAAAAGTTGTTAAGGAAATATTCTCGGAATTGGACGAAACAAAAGGCAAAGTCCCTATTTTTCCCGACACGTTCCAGAAGTCCGAAGGAGAGACGAAGGGGGCCGAGGAGGCAACCACACCATGTGGTGGCGCGGTTCCCCCTCTGGCCGCGCCGCCACGTGGTGTGGGCCCCTCGGGCGCCCACCGACGTCGCCCTTTCGCCCATATAATGCCCCCGACAAAATAACCCTAACCACCGAAGCCTTTTCCCAAGAAGAGTTCCGCTGCGCTGCCGCCATCGAAGACAATTTTCGGGGGACAGAAGTCTCTGTTCCGGCACCCTGCCGGGACGGGAATTGCCCCCGGAGCCATCTCCATCAACTCCACCGCCATCTCCATCGCCGTTGCTGACTCCTACGATGAGGAGTGAGTAGTTCTCCCCCGGGGCTGCGGGCTCTACCGGTTGCTATGTGGTTTATCTCTCTCTCCCATTGTGTGATCTTTGTGTGATCATGACCTTTGTAATCTAGTTGAATATGGGATGTTACTCTTTATCTATTATGCACTCTAGAGGTTACTTTAATATGAACTCCGGGGTTATTCACGGTTGTGAAGGTGACAGTGTGCGCACCGTGTGTGATTCCTTTATGACGTTGTGGTGTTAGTTTACTCAGACTTTGGGGTGCTTTTGTAGCCCTACGCAGTGAATGGTGTTTATCATCCAACAAGAGAGTGTTTGAGAGTAGTATTTATTATTCAGCTTTCATGTCATTGTTGAGAGTGTCCACTAGTGAAAGTATGATCCCTTGGCCTTGTTTCTAAGCATTGAAACACCGTTTACAACCTGTTCTGCTACATGTTTGCTTGCTGCCATTTTTATTTCAGATTGCAATTACTACTTATAATCATCCATATTACTTGTATTTCACTATCTCTTCGCCGAACTAGTGCACCTATTGACGAGGGATTACCTCGGCAAATCCCATGGTGAGGTACCTAGGGTTGTATCGGGTGGAAGTATATATGGTCGTTGGTGAATTCGGACGGCTGACAAGCAAGGAATTACCCAGGTTCAGGCTCCCGGAGGATAATACCCTACTTCCTGCTTGTCTGATTATTGATCTTTGTGTTACAAGGTGGCTACAAGGTTTCTAGTTATTAGATTGCGTATCTCCTATCGTCCCCCTCCTGACCTTTATATAGGAGGCCAGGTCTCAGGAGTTTGAACATGACTCGAACTACATATAAGGTAAGTTCTAAGTCGGTACGATTGCTTCTGTCTTGAGCAGTACTCCATCTTAATCATGGGCCGCATTACGCCATCCTTGAACCACCTTGTATACGGGCCACCTGGTGGGCCTTCTGGCAGATTAGGCTTCATTGCAGTCGGGTGGGTATACCCGTTGAGTATAACCACATCACCTATACATCTGACAAGTGTATTGGGTCTATTGGGTATACAAGAGACTTCTTGTATCTTAATTGCAGGGTTGCTTGAGAGGGATATCTTTGACCTCTACCTCCCTGAGTTCGATAAACCTTGGGTAATTCACTTAAGGGAAACTTGCTGCTGTTCTACAAACCTCTGCTCTTGGAGGCCCAACACTGTCTACGAGAATAGAAGTGTGCGTAGACATCACTCCCCCAGATTAAATGAAGACATGAACCCACTATCGAGCATAAATACTCCCTCTTGGAGTCACAAGCATCTACTTGGCGAGAGCATCTACTAGCAACGGAGAGCATGCAAGATCATAAATAACACACACATAATATATTATGAAGCAAATGACATTGTACTCAATATTCATCGGATCCCAGCAAACACAACATGTAACATTACATAAAGATGATCTTGATCATGATAGGCAGCTCACAAGATCTAAACATGGTAGCACATAAGGAGAAGACAACCATCTAGCTACTGCTATGGACCCGTAGTCCAAGGATGAACTACTCACGCATCAGTCCGGAGGCGGGTATGGTGATGTAGAGCCCTTCGGTGATGATTCCCCTCTCCGGCAGGGTGCCGGGAAGAGCTTCTGAACCCTCCCGAACTAGGGTTGACGACGGCGGCGGCTCTGTGATGTTTCGTGGAAAAGTGTTCGGGTACTTAGGGTTGTTTCCGTCGGGGGGATTTTATAGGCGAAAGGGCAACGTCGGTGGGCGCCCGAGGGGCCCACACCACGTGGTGGCGTGGCCAGAAGGGGGCCGCGCCTCCACCAGGTGTGGCCGCCTCGTGGCGTGTCATCGACGCTTCCTCGGTCTTCTGGATCCTTCCAGGAAAAATAGGAGTTTTGGCTTTTGTTTCGTCCAATTCCGAGAATATTTCCTTAACAACTTTTCTGAAACCAAAAACAGCAGAAAACAGGGAACTGGCACTGTGGCATCTTGTTAATAGCTTAGTCCCAGAAAATACATAAAAACCATATAAAGTGTATATAAAACATGTAGCAATGGGTATAATATAAGCATGGAACATAAGAAATTATAGATACGTTTGAGACGTATCAAGCATCCCCAAGCTTAGTTCTACTCGTCCCGAGTAGGTAAAACGATAACAACAAATAATTTCTGCAGTGACATGCTTTCACACAATCTTGATCATATAATATTGTAAGGCATGTAAATTGGGATCAAATGAATAAGAGCTGTAGTTTATATTGATATCAAATGAGTAATGCATAAACAATTAGGAAGAACAAAGTAAAACTTTAATGAATCAGTGATGTCTACACACGCTTCTATTCTCGTAGACAGTGTTGGGCCTCCAAGAGCAAAGGTTTGTAGGACAGCAGCAAGTTTCCCTTAAGTGAATTACCCAAGGTTTATCGAACTCAGGGAGGTAGAGATCAAAGATATCCCTCTCAAACAACCCTGCAATTAAGATACAAGAAGTCTCTTGTGTCCCCAACACACCCAATACACTTGTCAGATGTATAGGTGCACTAGTTCGGCGAAGAGATAGTGAAATACAAGTAATATGGATGATTATAAGTAGTAATTGCAATCTGAAATAAAAATGGCAGCAAGCAAACATGTAGCAAAACTTGTTGTAAACGCTGTTTCAATGCTTAGAAAGAAGGCCTAGGGATCATACTTTCACTAGTGGACACTCTCAACAATGACCTCATAGTTGAATAATAAATACTACTCTTAAACACTCTCTTGTTGGATGATAAACACCATTCACTGTGTAGGGCTACAAGAGCACCATCAAAGTCTGAGTAAACAAACACCAACAATGTCATAAAGGAATCACACACGGTGCGCACACTGTCACCTTCACAACCGTGAATAACCTCGGAGTTCATATTAAAGTAACCTCTAGAGTGCATAATAGATAAAGAGTAACATCACATATTCAACTAGATTATAAAGCTCACGATCACATAAAGATCACACAATGGGAGAGAGAGATAAACCACATAGCTACCGGTAGAGCCCGCAGCCCCGGGGAGAACTACTCACTCCTCATCGTAGGAGTCAGCAACGGCGATGGAGATGGCGGTGGAGTTGATGGAGATGGCTCCGGGGGCAATTCCCCGTCCCGGCAGGGTGCCGGAACAGAGACTTCTGTTCCCCGAAACTTGTCTTCGATGGCGGCGGCGCTGCGGAACTCTTCTCGGGAAAAGGCTTCGGTGGTTAGGGTTATTTTGTCGGGGGGTATATGTAGGTGAAAGGGCGAAGGCGGTGGAGCCCCGAGGGGCCCACACCACGTGGCCGCGCGGCCAGAGGGGGAGCCGCGCCACCACATGGTGTGGCTGCCTCGTGGCCCCCCTCCTACTCCTCTTCGGTGTTCTGGATGCTTCCGGGGAAAATAGGGAATTTGGCTTTTGTTTCGTGCAATTCCGAGAATATTTGCTTAACAGTTTTTCTGAAACCAAAAACAGCAGAAAACAGGGAACTGGCACTGTGGCATCTTGTTAATAGGTTAGTCCCAGAAAATGCATAAAACCCATATAAAGTATATATAAAACATGTAGCAATGGGTATAATATAAGCATGGAACATAAGAAATTATAGATACGTTTGAGACGTATCAAGCATCCCCAAGCTTAGTTCTACTCGTTCCGAGTAGGTAAAACGATAACAACAAATAATTTCTGAGGTGACATGCTTTCACACAATCTTGATCAAATAATATTGTAAGGCTCATGTTATGAATGAAGTGACTCAAGGCAATGTTCTATAGTTTGCTAACAAATAGACAAGGAGTAAACAACTACATCATATAAGTAAAAACTTTTCATGGATAGTACTTTCAAACAAGCATCAAAAAGATTTGCATAAGAGTTAACTCATAAAGCAATAGTTTCTAAGTAAAAGAGCATTGAAGCAACACAAAGGAAGATATAAGTTTCAGCATTAGCTTTCAACTTGTAACATGTATATCATATAGATAGTTGTCAACACAAAGAAATATAACAAGTGCAATAAGTAAGCATATAAGAGTTGTTGCACATAGTTGACACAAGTGTTTGCTTCTAAGATAGAAAGAAGTAGGTAAACTGACTCAACATAAAGTAAAAGATAGGCCCTTCGCAGAGGGAAGCAGGGATACAAGCATGTGCTAGAGCTTTTCAGTTTTTATAGGTTTTTGAAATCATATAGAGAGCATAAAAGTAAGTTTTTGAGTGGTGTTTGTCGTTGTCAACGAATGGTAATGGACACTCTACCCCCCTTGTCAACCAGACTTTCAAGAGCGGCTCCCATTGAAGGACGTTATTTCTACCAGCAAGGCAGATCATCCCTCTTATCTCTTTTGTTTACACATGTAGTTAAAAACTAGTATCATTGCTTGCTGATTAGATCAGGGCAAAAATGTGAAGAGAATGCAGCGGTTAAAGTTGTAATTAATTGGGACTGGGCACCCCATTTGGCAGCTCTTTTTGCAAAATTAATGGATAAGCGGTGTATATGCCACTAGTCCGGTTGTGAAAGTCTAAAAGCAAATGACAAGGTTGATATCCGTAACACCACATACTTCCTCATGAGCTAATAAACATTGACACAAATAAGGGATAATAAGTTTTGAATAAATGGTAGCACATGAATTATTTGCTTGGAATGGCAGGAAATACCATGTAGTAGGTAGGTATGGTGGACACAAATGGCATGGGTTTTGGCTCAAGGTTTTGGATGCACGAGAAGCATTCCCTCTCAGTACAAGGCTTTGGCTAGCAAGGTTATTTGAAGCAAACACAAGTATAAACTATGACAACAAGACGTATATAAAAACATATTGCAAATATTATAAAACTCTACATTGTCTTCCTTGTTGTTCAAACACCTTTACTAGAAAATATCTAGACCTTAGAGATACCAAACATGGAAACCAAATTTCAACAAGCTTTACGGTAATTCTTCACTAATGGGTTTTAACTACATGATGTAAAAGCTTAAACATGATCTACATGAGAGCTCAAAACAATTGCCAAGCACCACAACATGCAAGATAACAATCCATAAGAGCATGTATATCTTTTTCATTATACCATCTACCACATTTAGCATTTTCTGTTTCCAACCAAACACCAATCAACTTATTTAAACATAAACTCTCCAAATATTTAACAATGAGACAAGAGAGTATAACATAAGATAGCTAACAGCTTTAACAAGAGATGCATGAAAAACAAGAGCTAGAAAGTATAGGAGAATACTCAACAAATATAAGTGAAGAATACGAGTATTCATAAGAAAAAGAGGAGCGTGTCTCTCTCCCACAAAGGAATGCTAGGATCCATTTTATTCAGAGAATGAAAATAACAAAAGCAAAAATAAAAACAAACAGACGCTTCAAGTAAAGCACATAAGATGTGGCGGAATTAAAATATAGTTTCACTAGAGATAACCTGATAATTTGTTGATGAAGAAGGGGATGCCTTGGGCATCCCCAAGCTTAGACGCTTGAGTCTTCTTGAAATATGCTTGGGTGACCCACGGGGGCATCCCCAAGCTTAGGCTCTTTCATCTTCTTGATCACATCATATCATCCTTCTCTCTTAATTCTTGAAAACTTCCTCCACACCAAACTCAAAGTAGACTTCATTAGAGGGTTAGTGCATAATAAAAAATTCTCATATTCTGCATGGACAAAATCATCACACATGGTACTGGACATTAGCTACAGCCACTGGTGTTTTGTGGAGAAAAAGATCCACTCAAAAACAGCAAAAGGAGCAATGCAAAATAATGGCAGAATCTATCAAAAACAGAACAGTCCGTAAAGACGAATTTTTTCGAGGCACTTAGCTTGCTCAAATCAGAAAACTCAAAACTAATGAAAGTTGCGAACATATCTGAGGATCACGCTCAGGAAATATCAGATTTTTTGAATTTTCTGTAGGGAGTTATGAATTAAACGGTGGACAGAAGAAAACTGTTCCTGCGCAGAAATCCAAATCTAGTATCAACTTACTACTACAGGCTTAACTTGACACAACAATGCAATAAAATAAAGATACAAAGGAATTGCTAATTAGGTAGACAAGTTCCTTGACACAACAAAATAAAATAACAGAAAAAAACGTGTGTTGTCTCCCATAAGCGCTTTTCTTTAAAGCCTTTTAGCTAGGCAAGGAGATTTTTATGATGCTCTCATAAAGATGAGAGTTGAAAAACAAAGGAGAGCATCAAGAGGTAAAACATCAAACACATTTAAATCTAACCCACTTCCTATGCAAAGGAATCTTGTAAAGAAACAAGTCATGAAAGCACAAAGCAACAAACATAAGAAAGCAAAACAAGTGCAACTTCAAAATTTTCAACATAAAGAGAGGTGTTTTAGTACCATGAAAACTTCTACAACCATATTCTCCTCTCTCATAGTAGTTTCAAGTAGTACAAATAAATTCAACCATATAACCACAAGAATCATTCAACTTAGATAATATAGGCACATACAGAGGATCATTAAATTTATTTTGAAATTCATTAGCATGCTTCCCTCTTTTAAAATAATTATTAAGATCAATATCAAGTTTAAGATCATGGTTGCAACAAAGATTTGGAACTAGAGACAATTGCAAACCACATAAGTATTTTTCAACATAAGCAAATTTCTCCTCCATGATGTAACTAGGAGAATTCAAGAACAAAGTAGGACTCTCATGAGTAAGAGTACCATCACAAGCAGCAATTATATCATTTTTATCCTCACATAAATAAGTAATAACTTCTAAACATAGAGGAATATCAATAAGCATAGGACCATCATCTAAAGCATTATCATATAACATATTTAAGCAACACTCCTCATTATCATCTATAAGTTCACTAGTAGCATCATGAATAAAATTAACAATATAACTATCACATAAAATATTCTTATCATGAGCCTCATGCATGAAATAATTATTACTCTCCACATAAGCATATTTATTCTTATTAATTGTAGTGGGAGCAAATTCAACAAAATAGCTATCATTATTATTCTCATCACCATAATCATCAAATATAGGTGGCATATTGTAATCATAATTAATTTTCTCCTCAATAGTAGGTGGACTGGAAATATCATATTCATCATTGTAATCATCATATATTGGAGTCATAGTATCATCAAAGAAAATTACCTCCTCTAAAGCTGGGGAACTAAAAAGATCATTTTCATAAAAACTAGCTTCCCCAAGCTTAGACTTTTCCATAGCATTAGCAATAATGGTGTTCAAAGAGTTCATACTAATAACATTGCTACTAGCATGCAAATAAAGTTCCATATGTTTTTTTAATTTTCTCTTCAAACACTTCATGTCCTAACTCAAGATAAATACTATAAAGCTCTCTAATATTTTTGTTGTTTTCCATTTAGCCTAACTAGTGAAATAAAAACAAGAAACGAAAAGTAATAACTGCAGGATCTAAAGGAGATACCTTCCAACGCTTACCTCCCCGGCAACGGCGCCAGAAAATAGTTTGATGTCTACGCACGCTTTTATTCTCGTAGACAGTGTTGGGCCTCCAAGAGCAGAGGTTTGTAGGACAACAGCAAGTTTCCCTTAAGTGAATCACCCAAGGTTTATCGAACTCAGGGAGGTAGAGGTCAAAGATATCCCTCTCAAACAACCCTGCAATTAAGATACAAGAAGTTTCTTGTGTCCCCAACACACCCAATACACTTATCAGATGTATAGGTGCACTAGTTCGGCGAAGAGATAGTTAAATACAAGTAATATGGATGATTATAAGTAGTAATTGCAATCTGAAATAAAAATGGCAGCAAGCAAACATGTAGCAAAACTTGTTGTGAACGGTGTTTCAATGCTTAGAAAGAAGGCCTAGGGATCATACTTTCACTAGTGGACACTCTCAACAATGACCTCATAGTTGAATAATAAATACTACTCTTAAACACTCTCTTGTTGGATCATAAACACCATTCACTGTGTAGGGCTACAAGAGCACCCTCAAAGTCTGAGTAAACAAACACCAACAATGTCATAAAGGAATCACACACGGTGCGCACACTGTCACCTTCACAACCATGAATAACCCCGGAGTTCATATTAAAGTAACCTCTAGAGTGCATAATAGATAAAGTGTAACTTCACATATTCAACTAGATTACAAAGCTCACGATCACATAAAGATCACACCATGGGAGAGAGAGATAAACCACATAGCTACCGGCAGAGCCCGCAGCCCCGGGGGAGAACTACTCGCTCCTCATCGTAGGAGTCAGCAACGGCGATGGAGATGGCGGTGGAGTTGATGGAGATAGCTCCGGGGGCAATTCCCCGTCCCGGCAGGGTCCCGGAACAGAGACTTCTGTCCCCCGAAACTTGTCTTCGATGGCGGCGGCGCTGCGGAACTCTTCTCGGGAAAAGGCTTCGGTGGTTAGGGTTATTTTGTCGGGGGGTATATGTAGGCGAAAAGGCGAAGGCGGTGGAGCCCCGAGGGGCCCACACCACGTGGCCGCGCGGCCAGAGGGGGAGCCGCGCCACCACATGGTGTGGCTGCCTCGTGGCCCCCCTCCTACTCCTCTTCGGTGTTCTGGATGCTTCCGGGGAAAACAGGGAATTTGGCTTTTGTTTCGTGCAATTCCGAGAATATTTGCTTAACAGCTTTTCTGAAACCAAAAACAGCAGAAAACAGGGAACTGGCACTGTGGCATCTTGTTAATAGGTTAGTCCTAGAAAATGCATAAAAACCATATAAAGTGTATATAAAACATGTAGCAATGGGTATAATTGTAACATCCAAAATTTTTGGAATGTTTAAAATCACTAAAATTTAAAACTTTTATTTCTTATTAAAAATAAAATCATCAATTGCCAAGAAAACTAAACAAAAAGGATTTTATTGAATTATACAAAAGATTTATGACATTAATTGAATCTAGTAAACTTTGTTTTCAAACTTAAGTGATGAGCTATAAATAAATATTATAAAATACTTATTTAAAGGATGTCTATTTCAGAAATGTTTTGGATAAAATTATTCAATTCGAAAACATTATATTTGGATTCATAATAAACCCTAGGCCTATAATTGTAGTCACAAAACTATTTGGAATATCCTCTATTTTAAAAATATAGTTTTGATTCAAGTGTTTGAATTGAAAATGGGTTTGGGAAGATTTATTTTAAACATATGTATCTATGATATTCTTCTTAATTTTATTAAGATATAAACTTCCTAATTAAGACTCTATTTTAAAATTCTACAAAAAAATTGTCGAATTATGTTCTTTGAAAGTATCATAATTTGAAATGTATTACAAACATGAGTTTGAATGTTTTAAAAGAAAGGTCTTAATTTTACAATTTATAGAAATTTGTTTGAAGTCTTTTGGACAAATAAAACAAAAGTTATGAAAGAAATAAGAAAAAAAAAAAAAAGAAAAGGAAAAGGAAAAGGAAAAGGAAAAGGAAAAGGAAAAGGAAAAGGAAAAGGAAAAGGAAAAGGAAAAGAAATAAAAAAAGGGGTTTAGCCGGACCAGTTCAGCCGGCCCAGCACCTATCTACCGCGCGTGCGACGCGCAGAGCCCAGATCCAGCCCACCCCGCCTCTCTCTTCTTCTCTCTCACTGACCAGGGGGCCCCACCTGTCACCCCGAGGTTATCCCTAACCTCCGTCCGCGCCCACGAAGCCACGACCGCGCCCACGACCTCACCACTTTTCCCCCACTCGCTCGAGCCCTCTTAGGCAGACCCTCGGTGTCATTTGGTTACCCCGAACCCCCTCCCCATTTCCCCTCTCCGTCACCCCCGAATCGTGCCCCCAGGCTCGCCAATTTTCTCACCGGAGTTCATCCGGCCCGCCGGCGCATTTCGACATTTCCGACGAGGTGATTTCTCCCCGGAGCTCGAGACCCCGTGAGTCGTTTTTGCCACGACCTTACGCACCCTCCTGACCCCACATGAATTCTTTCCACAGCCGTAGCCTCGAATCGATCCGCAACCCGAAGGTCGCCGGAGTACCGCATCTCCGACCGAGCACCGCCGCCACTCGAGGACGCGGTCCTCGTCGTCGACCACTGCAGCGTCACCGTCGTGCTACGCCGCGCCTCCCCGTCATCTCGCCCGACCCCAAGGACCACCGAAGCGCGGAGAACGTTCACGCCCGAGCCGCCGGCCACCGTGTCCTCCATCTCCGGCGAGGTACCGCCGCCCGAGTCTGGCCATCAGGATCTGGACCGTCAGATCCCGATCCGACGGTCTGTTTTTATTGCATTACCGAACCGGTACGGGTGAATCCAGTGCGTCCGCGTAAGTTCGATCGGACGGCTGAGATTAATCGCATATTCTGAAAATTGCTAAAAAGACAGAAACTAATTCAAACTTCAAAAATTCATAACTTTCAAACTACAATTCCAAATTTAGTAAATTTTATGTCCCTGGAAAGCCCTTCTCATGTAGATTATTATAGTATCATTGTTTTCCCTTTTACATCTGACAAAATTGAAAAATATACAGAGAGACAATTCGGCCATATATTCCATAACTTGTTATTCTAAAATTATTTTTAAAGTAAAATCTTTTGATGAATGTTAATAATTACATCCTTTGTCCAGAGAACATAAAACTTAATTTGTATGGTCAATAAATCATAAGAGTAATAATTTTTCATGCAAGTCCTCTAGTGACTTAAAAATGTTTTCGAATAATAAAATTGCATTGAATTTTGCCCATGTCATCATGCATTATTTTAGTAACCACAGAACTAATAAGCTACTTAACACATTGTAAAAATGTTGATTTCATTTAGACATGCATATCATGTCTTCTGTGTATTGTTAATGTGTGGATTGTGTGTTGATCTGGTGTTATCCATTGTTAGATTGTCTGGAGTGCCATTCCTGTTGCTGTGATAATTCAGCTTACTCTCGCGGTTGACAAGGCAAGTTCACTTTGATAATTTTCATAAGTAATCTTCATGAGCAGTTAAATGTTATGTTACAATGCTTGAATAGGATGAACTATTACAGTTATTGATGAATGAAACCAGGTAGGATAGTCACATGATTTACTTGGCTCGATATCCTTTGTTGCCTTCGTGATGTTGTTTGTGTAGCTAAGCTAGCTAGATGTGCTTAGGAACACCACAACTTCGTCCTTAGAAACGATTTGGCCCCCACGGAGTCACGGTGTGTCATTTGAAACGACATTGATCACCACGGAGTCACGGTGCATCCTCACAAACGGCGATGAGCACCACGGAGTCATGGTGTCTCTAAACGATCTGGCCACCACGGAGTCATGGTGTGTCATTTGAAACGACGTGGATCACCACGGAGTCACGGTGCATCCTCACAAACGGCGATGAGCACTACGGAGTCATGGTGTCTCTAAACGATCTGTTCACCACGGAGTCATGGTGTGTCATTTGAAACGACGTGGATCACCACGGAGTCACGGTGCATCCTCACAAACGGCGATGAGCACCACGGGTCATGGTGTCTCTAAACGATCTGGCCACCACGGAGTCATGGTGTGTCATTTGAAACGACGTGGATCACCACGGAGTACGGTGCATCCTCACAAACGGCGATGAGCACTACGGAGTCATGGTGTCTCTAAACGATCTGTCCACCACGGAGTCATGGTGTGTCATTAGAAACGACGTGGATCACCACGGAGTCACGGTGCATCCTCACAAACGGCGATGAGTACCATGGAGTCATGGTGAATCTAAACAATCTGGCCACTACGGAGTCATGGTGTATCTTTTGAATCGAAGTGGATCACCACGGAGTCACGGTGCGTCCTCACAAGAGACGATGAGTACCACAAGGTCATAGAGTTTGGAAACGGCATGGTTCCCCGGAGACATGGTGTGTCATTTGAAATGGTTTGAAAATTGGAGTGAAGGAGTACTCGGAGCTATTTGTCAGAAAAGAGTAGAAGCACCACGGGGACTATGGAGTTCTCGAAAGGGGTTGGAAACAACTCGGAGTTCTATTACATGTACGTGGAGAAAGATATTAAATAATTTGTTTAGAACCAATAAAATTGTTTAATATATTCTGAGTGAATCTTGCCATCACAATTCAGTTGTGCTGACCCAATGAATCTGGGCTGTAACTCACCGTTGCAGGTCCGTCTGACGAGAAGTAAGGATTTGATAGGGTCGCGAGTCTCCAACCAACATGCCTTGCCTGTGGCACATGATGAAGATGGAGCTCACTTTATCCATTAG
The DNA here is from genome assembly GCA_947311845.1 of Poa pratensis. Taxonomy (NCBI): domain Eukaryota; kingdom Viridiplantae; phylum Streptophyta; class Magnoliopsida; order Poales; family Poaceae; genus Poa; species Poa pratensis. The sequence continues at coordinate 28,532,528 of CAMZMU010000063.1, forward strand.
CTTTCCGCTGTGTGTTTATTTTGGTTTGAGCTAGCCATGAGCTATGCACCTTGTATCGAACCCTTTTATTTCTGGATCATCGTGTAATGAATATTGATGCATTGTTATGGTATTTCATCTTAAATTGTGTGTGCTAGCAAGTCGATCCAGGGACTAGCACTATACACAGGAGGTCGCCACCTTATAGTAAAAGGGGGGCCTTTACAGTTGGTATCAGAGCACTGTGTTGCCTGTAGGTTCGTGACCCTAGGTTTGGATAGAAATAGGTTTTGACCATAGGATTAAAAATCTATTTTTCAGATTTCTAAAATAAATATATGTTTTCATTATACCTTTTTCTTATACTCTCGTCTACTATCAACCTTCTGAAAATATCTCCTCTTGTTCTAGACGACCATGATCTTGAAGTCTGAGTCTAATACTTCATATGAATTTCTCAATATCAATACGAATCACTACGTGGAAGACCAATGGAGAACCAAGATTCGGCAAACACTTCAAAGATATCCAATAAGTGGAAGAACCTGAATTACTCAACAAGGAGTTAGACTAGAGACCACCATTTAATTAGAACAACGATGTCGTGTTAGTGTATAGTTCATACCAACTTAGGTTGTATGTCGATACTAGATTGATTTCTTGTTTGTGGTTGAATCTTGTTGATTGGTTAAATAATTAGGATGTTGATCTATGAATGTTTGTTGTGTTTCTTTTGTCATGATTGTTTGTGAGGGTAGAGTTTTCTCCTCTTAGATCTCTCTACCTCTTCTTATCTATGCTAAACCAACAGATGCCTCCTCGTCGAGAAAACCGCAACAACAACAATGAAGACAACAATGGGATGCAACAGATGTTGGCCCAGATGATGCAGGTGATGACACAGATCTTAGCGAACAACAACAACAACAACAACAACAATCCACCACCACCACCCCCACAAGTGGACATGCTCACCCGATTTCTGAGGTTGAGGCCAGCAACATTCACTAGCGCCTCAGAGCCAGTTGTAGCAGATGACTGGTTACGCTCTGTGAATAAGAATCTGGTAACCATTGGATGCACAGACGCAGAGAAGGTCAGGTTTGCGGCACATCTGCTAGAAGGACCTGCAGCCAGCTGGTGGGACAACTATCAGATCACTCACCCAATTGAGGAGGTCACCTGGGAGTTGTTCCAAGAAGGATTCCGTACTGCACACATATCAAGTGGTGTGATGAGCTTGAAGAAAAGAGAATTCCGTAATCTGCGTCAAGGAAACCGCACAGTTGCTGGATACATAGAGGATTTCAACAATCTAGCACGCTACGCGCCAGACGATGTTGACACAGATGCCAAGAGGAAGGAGAAAATTCTTGGATGGTCTGAATGATGAGTTAGCCATACAATTGTCAGTTGTCTACACACCCAACTATCAGTCACTTCTCGACAAGGCCACTATCTTGGAGAACAAACAGATACAAGCTGAAAATAGAAAGAGGAAGCATAGCTCGAGCAAGTACCACTCTGAAACTTCACACAAGAGGCACAATCATTATGAGGGAAGCAGTGGCAACAACTTTCACAACCATGGAAACAATCATGTTGGTGGAAATGGCCACAACCATCATGGTCACAACCATAATGAAGACCGAAAAGGAAGCAATGGTGACTACAAAAGCAATGGGTACAACAATGATGAGAACAATGGTCATTATCACCAAAATCAATCCGTCAAGAAGGATATTAGTCAGGTGATGTGCTACAATTGCAAGAAACTGGGGCACTACGCCTCAGACTGTCCAGAAAAGATGAAGAATGCTGGAAACAACAATGGGAACAAGCCGAACCCATTCCAGAAAGGATATGTGAATCATGTCAATGTAGAAGAAGTATTCGAAGCGCGTGAAGTGGTGAACAGTAAGTCCTTAATCAGTTAAATTCCAGCACAAATATTGATCAAGTACTAGTACATGCTATATATCTGAATCAAGGATGACGAAGCACAACTGAAAAACTAATGATATAGCCATCTCACCTGAGTTACCTCGACGGTGGAAACAAGAGTCTTGGACAACCAACAAAGTCCCTTTTAAGGGTGGTAGCCCACCCAACTCTTCTAAACCCAGATATCCAAACCCATCTTTCTTTCTAGCCTCTTCGAATCTCGGGACGAGATTCCTTTTAAGGGTGGTAGTCTGTAACATCCCAAAATTTTGGAATGTTTAAAATCACTAAAATTTAAAACTTTTATTTCTTATTAAAAATAAAATCATCAATTGCCAAGAAAACTAAACAAAAAGGATTTTATTGAATTATACAAAAGATTTATGACATTAATTGAATCTAGTAAACTTTGTTTTCAAACTTAAGTGATGAGCTATAAATAAATATTATAAAATACTTATTTAAAGGATGTCTATTTCAGAAATGTTTTGGATAAAATTATTCAATTCGAAAACATTATATTTGGATTCATAATAAACCCTAGGCCAATAATTGTAGTCACAAAACTATTTGGAATATCCTCTATTTAAAAAATATAGTTTTGATTCAAGTGTTTGAATTGAAAATGGGTTTGGGAAGATTTATTTTAAACATATGTATCTATGATATTCTTCTTAATTTTATTAAGACATAAACTTCCTAATTAAGACTCTATTTTAAAATTCTACAAAAAAATTGTCGAATTATGTTATTTGAAAGTATCATAATTTGAAATGTATTACAAACATGAGTTTGAATGTTTTAAAAGAAAGGGTTTAATTTTACAATTTATAGAAATTTGTTTGAAGTCTTTTGGACAAATAAAACAAAAGTTATGAAAGAAATAAGAAAAAAAAAGAAAAAGAAAAGGAAAAGGAAAAGGAAAAGGAAAAGGAAAAGGAAAAGGAAAAGGAAAAGGAAAAGGAAAAGAAATAAAAAAAGGGGTTTAGCCGGACCAGCTCAGCCGGCCCAGCACCTATCTACCGCGCATGAGACGCGCAGAGCCCAGATCCAGCCCACCCCGCCTCTCTCTTCTTCTCTCTCACTGACCAGGGGGCCCCACCTGTCACCCCGAGGTTATCCCTAACCTCCGTCCGCGTCCACGAAGCCACGACCGCGCCCACGACCTCACCACTTTTCCCCCACTCGCCCGAGCCCTCTTAGGCAGACCCTCGGTGTCATTTGGTTACCCCGAACCCCCTCCCCATTTCCCCTCTCCGTCACCCCCGAATCGTGCCCCCAGGCTCACCAATTTTCTCACCGGAGTTCATCCGGCCCGCCGGCGCATTTCGACATTTCCGACGAGGTGATTTCTCCTCGGAGCTCGAGACCCCGTGAGTCGTTTTTGCCACGACCTTACGCACCCTCCTGACCCCCGCATGAATTCTTTTCGCAGCCGTAGCCTCGAATCCATCCGCAACCCGAAGGTCGCCGGAGTACCGTATCTCTGACCGAGCACCGCCGCCACTCGAGGACGCGGTCCTCGTCGTCGACCACTGCAGCGTCACCGTCGTGCTACGCCGCGCCTCCCCGTCATCTCGCCCGACCCCAAGGACCACCGAAGCGCGGAGAACGTTCACGCCCGAGCCGCCGGCCACCGTGTCCTCCATCTCCGGCGAGGTACCGCCGCCCGAGTCTGGCCATCAGGATCTGGACCGTCAGATCCCGATCCGACGGTCCGTTTTTATTGCATTACCGAACCGGTACGGGTGAATCCAGTGCGTCCGCGTAAGTTCGATCGGACGGCTGAGATTAATCGCATATTCTGAAAATTGCTAAAAAGACAGAAACTAATTCAAACTTCAAAAATTCATAACTTTCAAACTACAATTCCAAATTTAGTAAATTTTATGTCCCTGGAAAGCCCTTCTCATGTAGATTATTATAGTATCATTGTTTTCCCTTTTACATCTGACAAACTTGAAAAATATACTGAGAGACAATTCGGCCATATATTCCATAACTTGTTATTCTAAAATTATTTTTAAAGTAAAATCTTTTGATGAATGTTAATAATTACATCCTTTGTCCAGAGAACATAAAACTTAATTTGTATGGTCAATAAATCATAAGAGTAATAATTTTTCATGCAAGCCCTCTAGTGACTTAAAAATGTTTTCGAATAATAAAATTGCATTAAATTTTGCCCATGTCATCATGCATTATTTTAGTAACCACATAACTAATAAGCTATTTAACACATTGTAAAAATGTTGATTTCATTTAGACATGCATATCATGTCTTCTGTGTATTGTTAATGTGTGGATTGTGTGTTGATCTGGTGTTATCCATTGTTAGATTGTCTGGAGTGCCATTCCTGTTGCTGTGATAATTCAGCTTACTCTCGCGGTTGACAAGGCAAGTTCACTTTGATAATTTTCATAAGTAATCTTCATGAGCAGTTAAATGTTATGTTACAATGCTTGAATAGGATGAACTATTACAGTTATTGATGAATGAAACCAGGTAGGATAGTCACATGATTTACTTGGCTCGATATCCTTTCTTGCCTTCGTGATGTTATTTGTGTAGCTAAGCTAGCTAGATGTGCTTAGGAACACCACAACTTCGTCCTTAGAAACGATTTGGCCACCACGGAGTCACGGTGTGTCATTTGAAACGACATTGATCACCACGGAGTCACGGTGCATCCTCACAAACGGCGATGAGCACCACGGAGTCATTGTGTCTCTAAACGATCTGGCCACCACGGAGTCATGGTGTGTCATTTGAAACGACGTGGATCACCACGGAGTCACGGTGCATCCTCACAAACGGCGATGAGCACTACGGAGTCATGGTGTCTCTAAACGATATGTTCACCACGGAGTCATGGTGTGTCATTTGAAATGACGTGGATCACCACGGAGTCACGGTGCATCCTCACAAACGGCGATGAGCACCACGGAGTAATGGTGTCTCTAAACGATCTGGCCACCACGGAGTCATGGTGTGTCATTTGAAACGACGTGGATCACCACGGAGTCACGGTGTATCCTCACAAACGGCGATGAGCACTACGGAGTCATGGTGTCTCTAAACGATCTGTCCACCACGGAGTCATGGTGTGTCATTAGAAACGACGTGGACCACCACGGAGTCACGGTGCATCCTCACAAACGGCGATGAGTACCACGGAGACATGGTGAATCTAAACAATCTAGCCACTACGGAGTCATGGTGTATCTTTTGAATCGAAGTGGATCACCACGGAGTCACGGTGCGTCCTCACAAGAGACGATGAGTACCATAAGGTCATAGAGTTTGGAAACGGCATGGTTCCCCGGAGACATGTTGTGTCATTTGAAATGGTTTGAAAATTGGAGTGAAGGAGTACTCGGAGCTATTTGTCAGAAAAGAGTAGAAGCACCACGGGACTATGGAGTTCTCGAAAGGGGTGGAAACAACTCGGAGTTCTATTACGTGTACGTGGAGAAAGATATTAAATAATTCGTTTAGAACCAATAAAATTGTTTAATATATTCTGAGTGAATCTTGCCATCACAATTCAGTTGTGCTGACCCAATGAATCTGGGCTGTAACTCACCGTTGCAAGTCCGTCTGACGAGAAGTAAGGATTTGATAGGGTCGCGAGTCTCCAACCAACATGCCTTGCCTGTGGCACATGATGAAGATGGAGCTCACTTTATCCATTAGCTTTCCGCTGTGTGTTTATTTCGGTTTGAGCTAGCCATGAGCTATGCACCTTGTATCGAACCCTTTTATTTCTGGATCATCGTGTAATGAATATTGATGCATTGTTATGGTATTTCATCTTAAACTGTGTGTGCTAGCAAGTCGATCCAGGGACTAGCACTATACACAGGAGGTCGCTACCTTATAGTAAAAGGGGGGCCTTTACAATAATATAAGCATGGAACATAAGAAATTATAGATACGTTTGAGACGTATCAATCAGTACTAAAGAACAATCAACCGTGCATAGTATATTTAAAGATGATTTAAGCTTCAAGAACAACAATATAATCATCCAATGCATCAAACACTCATGACAACTTTATGTTAGGATCAAGTCAAGCAATAACAATATGCACGTAGAAAATCAACTCTCTATTTGTTCACTCAAAAACAAGCAAGCGTTCAGCGTTGGTTCCTGGCACCAGGATGTTGTGGCTAAAAGAACATAAAGGGGGGGTTGGAAGGCCAACGGAAGAAAGTCTCACAAAGCTGAAAGTGATCATTAGACAAGAGGAAGTCTTATAATCGAAGCTATGCAAGGAGTAGTGATTGCCACACAATGGATGCACATAGAGCTATAAGTGTATGAAAGCTCTCCAATGGAACTAGTGGGGGTGCATCCAACTTGCTTGCTCATGAAGACCTAGAGCACTTTTGAGGAGGCTCATCATTGGAATATACAAGCCAAGTTCTATAATGTAAAGTTCCCCACATAGTTATGCAAATAAAACATGAAAACTCTCTCACATGGAGTAAAGGTGCTAAACATGAGCACAAATGATGACTATGAATACTACAGGTGCTAAAACATGAGCACAAGTGTGGATAAAGAATAGTAATGTTGCCCCCTTTTTTATTCTTCTTCTTTTTTTCTTTCTTTTTTTCTTTTTCTGTTTCTCTTTTCGATGGCCTCCATGGCTCTTTTCACTTTTAGGGGCAAACATTCTAATATGACAACACACTTTTTGGTACAACTAACTCATAATGAACAAAACATAATATATGAAACGGTGCCTCAGCCAGTGTAGCAGGATATGCAATGATCTAGCGTAACATGGGTAAACCGTACATTAGCTGTATAGAATCATGCAAAGCAATATATAAATGATAAATGACAACAAGTCATGTAATGTAAGATGGAAGTTGCATGACAATATATCTCGGAACAACTATGGAAATGCTGTGATAGGTAGGTATGGTGGATGTTTTGAGGAAGATATTTAGTCTTATGTGTAGGAGAACATGATGAAGATCTCCCACGAGTTTTGGATGTACCCGCGAAGTATGCACCAACTCTCAATGTGAGAATGAGCAATGCAAAGTACCGAAGAGGCTAGCAAATATGGTAGTGGAAGTGCCATGAAAACCGCAGCTTAGAACTCACAAGTTAAAAGATTCCAACTAGAAATATGATCTTACAAGGCATAATGAAAATGACTCCAAGAGGGACTGTGGCAAGTGACAAGTCACTGTTGGGACCCCGACCGTAGCGCATAACAAAAAGTCATTACGGTTGCTTTTAACATTAGAAGTCATATATCATTATGCTATCAACTGGTTAATTAAGTGTGGCACAGCTTCAAGTTTTTTTATACCAACAATTAATCATTTTACTTTACTAAACCATCAAGTTTACCATTAAGCATATTAATATCTCAAAACAACATCAATGATTCAAGTGAAACAATTTAATGATCTACAAGATTATGTAACCTTTCGTTATACCATCTACCACATTTAGCAATTTCTGTTTCCAACCAAACACCAATCAACTTATTTAAACATAAACTCTCCAAGTATTTAACAATGAAACAAGAGAGTATAACCTAACCGCTGCGGCTTTCAGCTTTCACCATAAACATAAAACAATAAGTGTTGCGGCTTTCAGCTTTCGCTATGAACATAAAAGATAACTGTTGAGGCTTTCAGCTTTTACCATAAATATAAAAGAATGCTAGGATCCATTTTATTCAGAAAATTAAAATAACAAAGCAAAAATAAAAGCAAACTAACGCTTCAAGTAAAACACATAAGATGTGACGGAATTAAAATATAGTTTCACTAGAGATAACTTGATAAGTTGTTGATGAAGAAGGGGATGCCTTGGGCATCCCCAAGCTTAGACGCTTGAGTCTTCTTGAAATATGCTTGGGTGACCCACGGGGGCATCCCGAGCTTAGGCTATTTCATCTTCTTGATCACATCATATCATCCTCTCTCTTGATTCTTGAAAACTTTCACCACACGAAACTCAAAGTAAACTTTATTAGAGGGTTAGTGCATAATCAAAAATTCTCATATTCTGCATGGACACAATCATTACCAATGCTACTGGACATTAGCTACAGCCACTGATACTTTATGGAACAAAAAGATCCATTCAAAAACAGCAAAAGAGGCATTGCAAAATAAATGGCAGAATCTGTCAAAAACAGAACAGTGCGTAAAGACGAATTTTTTCGAGGCACTTAACTTGCTCAGATCAGAAAACTTAAAACAAATGAAAGTTGCTTACATATCTGAGGATCACGCACAAAAAATCTCAGGTCATTTTGATTTTTCTGTGAATTCTAACGAATTAAACGGTGGACAGCAGAAAACTGTTTCTGTGCAGAAATCCAAATCTAGCATCAACTTCCTACTAGAGGTTTTACTTGACACAACTATGCAATAAAATAAAGATACAAAGAAGTTGTTACAGAGGTAAGCATGCTCCTTGACTAAAGCTTAAAATAAAAGATAATGGGTTGCCTCCCAAAAGCGTTTTTTTAATGCCTTTTAGCTAGGCTAGCTGATTTTAATGATGCTCTCATAAGAATAAGAGTTGAAAAACAAAAGAGAGCATCAAGGGGAAAAATATCAAACACATTTAAGTCTAACCCACTTCCTATGCAAGCGAATATTGTAATAAAATAAATTGTTGAAGCATAAAGCAACTAACATAGAAAGACGAAACAAATGCAATTTCAAAACTTTCAACATAAAGAGAGGTGCTTTAGTAACTTGAAAAGTTTTACAACCATATTTTCCTCTCTCATAATAACTTTCAGTAGCATCATGAACAAACTCAACAATATAACTATCACATAAAGCATGCTTTTCATGATCTACAAACACATAATTTCTATTAGGTTCAAAAATAGCGGGGTCATTAGACCCACTTTTGACAATAGTAGTATAATAAATATCATTAGGCAATATAGGACCGTCATCAAGAGCATTATCATATATAACAATAGGGAGCACATTTTTACTTTCTGCAATTTCCTCTTTTATTTGAGTCAAGGAGCATGCTACTACAAATTTATCAAAAAGAGATATTTCAATAGAATCATGACATTCAACAATATAGCATTCTTACTCCTTAGGTAGGCATGGAGGGTAATCAAATAATGTAAGAGTTAAAGAGTTACTATCTTTAGGAGGTAGATCCTCCTTTTGTTCTTCACTCTCCTCCTCTTTTTCATCTAATGAGCTTTCAGGTTCAGCAATTTCTTCTTCCACATGTTCCTGAAAGGAAGCAAGTTGTTCTGGAGAATAAGTTTTCTCAAAAAATTTAGTGATATAAGGATTATCATTGTAATATTTAAGGCAGTAACCTAGTATAGCATAATTCTCAGTTTTACAAGGAGCATCATCATTTTGAATATAACCAGCAATTTCATAGGCACCCTTAAAAACAACAAATTCTTCAATTTGTTCAAGATTACCAAAGTCATAGTTTCCTTTAGCATAAGCAGCCAAGGTTTCATTATCATTATAATCACATTGGAAAGGGAGGTGTTTATGCCTTCTACAACAAAAAGATTCATTAAAGCAGTAGGATTCATCATATGTAGAACACAAGTTCTTAGCAAAATTATTCAATCTACTTATTTGTTCCCATAAATATTTCCCTTTTTGAGTAATTTTGATGTTCCTTCGTGAACCCACTTAGCCAATAAGATTTTATTTCAAAGAGAGTAGACATTGATAGCAAGTAAAGAACTAGACATAATAACAAACCGAAATACAAAAATAAATGCAAGTAAATATTTTTTTTGTGTTTTTGATAATATTAAGCAAACAAGACAGTAATAAAAATAAACTAAGCAAGACAAAAACAAAGTAAAGAGATTGGAAGTGAGAGACTCCCCTTGCAGAAGTGCTCCAACTCCCCGGCAACGGCGCCAGAAATTAGCTTGATGCACGCGATGGTGTTGTTCGGAAACCCCAAGAGGAAGGTGTGAAGTAGTGCAGCAGCAAATTTCCCTCAGTTATGAAACCGAGGTTATCAATCCAGTAGGAGATGAATGCTCTTCTGAAGGTTGTTGAATCTGACGTTGACAGGGCGCACTACCAGTGTCAACAACGAACGTGGAACCTGCACACAACACAATCAAACTACTTTGCCTCAACGAAACAGTGAGGTTGTCAATCTCACCGGCTTGCTATAAACAAATGGTTAAACGTATGGTGTGGAAAATGATGTTTGTTTGCAGAGAATGAAAGTAACTGTTTGCAGTAGGTTGTATTATCAATGTAAAGAAAAGAACCGGGGTCCACAGTTCACTAGTGGTGTCTCTCCATAAATAAATAATAGCATACAAGCGGGTAAACAAATTACAGCTGGGCAATTGACAAAATAAAGAACTGCATAATGATGCATATAATATAGTCATGATGTCTAGTGTGAGATTCATTTGGGCATTACAACAATATACATAGACCGTTCCAACCGCATCTATGATTAATAAACCACCTTCCGGTTAGCGTCTGCACCCCTTAAAGTATTAAGTTGCAAGCAACAGATTATTGCATTAGGCAAAGTGTGTAATGTAAGTAATACAATTATCATTAGACAAAGCACTACTGTTTTATCCCTAGTAGCAACAGTACATTCACAATCTTAGAGGTTGCTGTCACTCCCCCAGATTAAATGAAGACATAAACCCACTATCGAGCATAAATACTCCCTCTTGGATTCACAAGCATCTACTAGCAACGGAGAGCATGCAAGATCATAAATAACACACACATAATATATTATGAAGCAAATGACATTGTACTCAATATTCATCGGATCCCAGCAAACGCAACATGTAGCATTACATAAAGATGATCTTGATCATGATAGGCAGCTCACAAGATCTAAACATGGTAGCACATAAGGAGAAGACAACCATCTAGCTACTGCTATGGACCCGTAGTCCAAGGATGAACTACTCACGCATCAGTCCGGAGGCGGGCATGGTGATGTAGAGCCCTCCGGTGATGATTCCCCTCTCCGGCAGGGTGCCGGGAAGAGCTTCTGAACCCTCCCGAACTAGGGTTGACGACGGCGGCGGCTCTGTGATGTTTCGTGGAAAAGTGTTCGGGTACTTAGGGTTTTTCCGTCGGGGGGATTTTATAGGCGAAAGGGCAACGTCGGTGGGCGCCCGAGGGGCCCGGACCACGTGGTGGCACGGCCAGAAGGGGGGCCGCGCCTCCACCAGGTGTGGCCGCCTCGTGGCGTGTCTTCGATGCTTCCTCGGTCTTCTAGATCCTTCCGGGAAAAATAGGAGTTTTGGATTTTGTTTCGTCCAATTCCGAGAATATTTTCTTAACAACTTTTCTGAAACCAAAAACAGCAGAAAACATGGAACTGTCACTGTGGCATCTTGTTAATAGGTTTGTCCCAAAAAATGCATAAAACCATATAAAGTGTATATAAAACATGTAGCAATGGGTATAATATAAGCATGGAACATAGGAAATTATAGATACGTTTGAGACGTATCAGCTCCCTTTATCAATCGTTGAGAATGATGGATTTTGAAAATTTGTTTCTAGCTTGAATCCAGCCTTTCACATGCTATCAAGAAGCTGGACGCTCAAGAATGAGTTCATGAAAGCTTTTATGATGAAGGCCTTGAAAGAGCTATTTGGTGCTTCCAAGTCTAGGATATCATTGACCATGGACATGTGGGCTTCCAATCAAACAATTGGATACATGATCATTACATCCCACTTCATTAATGATTCCTGGAAATTGGACAAAAGAATAATCAAGTTCAATGCCTTGGAAACACCCCACACAGGAGTAGCCATGTTCAGTGTGGTTCTCAAATTCATTCGTGACTTGAACTTCAAGGACAAGTTGTTTGCAATAGCATTGGATAATGCTTCTACCAAATCTTAACAAAAACATCATGCTAAATTTTGCAGCACCTAATCTTTGGGTCGATAGGATGAGCCTTGTGAGCATTTACCATAATTACATAATGGTTCGAACCTTAATAACCATCGGTTAACCTCTTTTAACCCTTTTAACCTAATGGTTAATCTATTAATCCATTTACATAAAGGACATTGCTACGTCGTGGTCGACCACGATCTGGTCTATATCGTGGTCAGTCCCGACATGCCATAAATGGAAAGAAAACGTTTCGCAGAAAGGAAAGAATCCCGCGCGCATGACACAGGCGGGTGGGACGCCAGACATAGGTGGTTTTTTGGCGGGACGCGAGGCCGAGACAGCGACCAATAAATGTCCAGCGCACAGGGCCACAGGCCCTGGTGGCTCTAAGTTAATAGTGCCAGAAACAATGCTTGTACGTCACACGTCAGTTGGGAACCCCAAGAGGAAGGTATGATGAGTGCAGCAGTAAGTTTTCCCTCAGTATGAAACCAAGGTTATCAATCCAGTAGGAAAACGAGGTTTGCTTCGAAGGTGTTGGTGAAGGAGTGTAGTGCGGCGCAACACCAGGGATTCCGGTGCCAACGTGGAACCTGCACAACACAATCAAATTACTTTGCCCCAACTTAACAGTGAGGTTGTCAATCTCACCGGCTTGCTGAAAACAAAGGGTTAAACGTATCGAATGGAAAATGATGTTTGTTTGCATAAAACAGTAGAGAACAATGATTGCAGTAGATTGTATTTCAGATGTAAAAGAATGGACCGGGGTCCACAGTTCACTAGTGGTGTCTCTCCAATAAGATAACTAACATGCTGGGTAAACAAATTACAGCTGGGCAATTGACAATTGATAAGTGCATATAACATGCATGTGTGAGCTGTGGTGTCTACTATGAGATTCATTTGGGCATTACGACAAAGTACATAGACCGCTATCCAGCATGCATCTATGCCTAAATAGTCCACTTTCCGGTTAACATCCGTACCCCTTCCAGTATTAAGTTGCAAGCAACAGACAATTGCATTAAGTAATGTGCGTAATGTAAACAATACATTCATCCTTGAATAAAGCATTGCTGTTTTACCCCTAGTGGCAACAACACATCTACAACCTTAGAACTTGCTGTCACTATCCCAGGTTAAATAGAGGTTGAACCCAACTATCATGCATAAATACCCCCTCTTGGAGTTACAAGTATTCACGTGGCCAAGGCTTCAACAAGTAACGGAGAGCATGCAAGATCACAAATGACATAGACATGATAATATAATATTCAGCTCCACATAGGTATCAATATAAGTCAGATCCCAGCAAACACAACATGTAGCATTACAATAAGATGATCTTGATCATGATAGGCAGCTCACAAGATCTAAACATGATGGCACAAGTGGAGAAGACAACCATCTAGCTACTGCTATGGACCCATAGTCCAAGGATGAACTACTCACGCATCACTCCGGAGGCGGGCATGGCGATGTAGAGCCCTCCGGTGATGATTCCCCTCTCCGGCAGGGTGCCGGGAAGAGCTTCAGAACCCCCCGAGTTAGGGTTGACGACGGCGGCGGCAGCGAATATGTTCTGGATGAAAGGCTCGGTGTTTTAGGGTTTTCGCGTCTCGGGGAATAAATAGGCGAAGGGGCGATGTCGGCGGACCCCCGAGGGGCCCAAAACCACCAGGCGCGGCTGGGCCCACTGCCGCGCCACCTGGTGGTTTGGCCACCTCGTGGCTCTCTTCGTCTCTCCTTCGGACTCCGTGTACGTGCTGGAAAAATAGGGACTGGCCTTTTGTTTCGTGCAATTCCGAGAATATTTCCAGAAGTAACTTTCTGAAACCAAAAACAGCAGAAAACAGGGAACTGGCACTGTGGCATCTTGTTAATAGGTTAGTCCCAGAAAATGCATAAAAGTGATACGAAGTGTATATAAAACATGTAGCAAATGGTATAATATAAGCATGGAACAGCAGAAATTATGGATACGTTGGAGACGTATCAAGCATCCCCAAGCTTAGTTCTACTCGTCCTCGAGTAGGTAAAACGATAACAACAAATAATTTCTGAGGAGACATGCTTTCACACAATCTTGATCAATATATTGCAAGGCTCATGTCATGAATGAAGTGACTCAAAGCAATGATCTATAGTTTGCTAACAAATAGATAAAGAGTAAACAATGAATCATATAAGCAAAAACTTTTCATGAATAGTACTTTCAAGACAAGCATCAAAAAGTTTTGCATAAGAGGTAACTCATAAAGCAATAGATTCAAAGTAAAAGGCATTGAAGCAACACAAAGGATGATTAAGTTTCAGCATTTGCTTTCAACTTGTAACATGTATATCTCATGGATAGTTGTCAACATAAAGCAATATAACAAGTGCAATAAGTAAATATGTAAGAATCAATGCACACAAAGTTGACACAAGTGTTTGCTTCTAAGATAGAAAGGAGTAGGTAAACTGACTCAACATAAAGTAAAAGATAGGCCCTTCGCAGAGGGAAGCAGGGATTAAATCATGTGCTAGAGCTTTTTAAGTTTTCGAAAGCATATAGAGAGCACAAAATAAGTATTTGAGAGGTGTTTGTTGTTGTCAACGAATGGTAGTGGGCACTCTAACCCCCTTGTCAACCAGACTTTCAAAGAGCGGCTCCCATGAAGGACGTTATCTCTACCAGCAAGGTAGATCATCCCTCTTCTCTTTTGTTTACACATGTATTTTAGTTTCTTTATAGATGACACTCCTCCCAACCTTTTGCTTACACAAGCCATGGCTAACCGAATCCTCGGGTGCCTTCCAACATTCACATACCATGGAGGAGTGTCTATTGCAAAATTAAGTTGCTTACTGATAAATCAGGGCAAAACATGTGAAGAGAATTATTAATGAAAGTTGTAATTAATTGGGGCTGGGCACCCCGTTGCCAGCTCTTTTTGCAAATTATTGGATAAGCGGATGTATATGCCACTAGTCCAGGTGAAAGTCTGTCAGAAGTAAATGACAAGATTGAAAGATAAAACACCACATACTTCCTCATGAGCTATAAAACATTGACACAAATAAGGAGTAATAAAGTTTTGAATAGTTTAAAGGTAGCACATGAAATATTTACTTGGAATGGCAGGAAATACCACATAGTAGGTAGGTATGGTGGACACAAATGGCATGGGTTTTGGCTCAAGTTTTGGATGCACGAGAAGCATTCCCTCTCAGTACAGAGTTTAGGCTAGCAAGGTTGTTTGAAGCAAACACAAGTATAAACCGGTACAGCAAGAATCACATAAAAACATATTGCAAGTATTATAAGACTCTACACTGTCTTCCTTGTTGCTCAAACATTTTACCAGAAAATATCTAGACCTTAGAGAGAACAAATATGCATCCCAAGTCTCAACAAGCTCTACGGTAGTTCTCCACTACTAGGCTTTAACTACATGATGCAAGAGCTTAAACATGATCTACTTGAGAGCTCAAAACAATTGCAAAGCATCAAATCAAAACAAGACAATGATCTACAAGAATGCATATGTCTTTTCCAATACCAACTACTACATGTAGCATTTTCTTTCTTCCAAACAAACACCAATAATTTATTTAAACATAAACTCTCCAAATGATAATATAATGCAGCAAGAGAGTATTTATAAACAAGTGCTAACAGCTCGAAGAGATGCATGAAAAACAGGAGCTAAAAGCACTGCAGTAGCTAGTTAAGAATACTCAACAAATATAAGTGAAGAACATGAGTATTCACATGAAAAAGCGGAGCGTGTCTCTCTCCCACACAAGGATTGCTAGGATCCGAATTTATTCAAACAAAAACAAAAATAAAAACACACAGACGCTCCAAGTAAAGCGCATAAGATGTGAAAGAATTAAAATATAGTTTCACTAGAGATGACCTGATAAGTTTGTTGATGAAGAAGGGGATGCCTTGGGCATCCCCAAGCTTAGACGCTTGAGTCTCTCTGAATATGGTTGGGATGAACCACGGGGGCATCCCCAAGCTTAGGCTTTTCACTCTTCTTGATCACATAATATCACCCTTCTCGCTTGATCCTTGAAAACTTCCTTCACACCAAACTCAAGACAGTTCTCATTAGAGGGTTAGTGCATAATCAAAAATTCTCATATTCTGTAATGATACAATCAATCCCAAAGCTTCTGGACATTAGCTACAGCCACCAATGCTTTGTGGAGCAAAGAAATCCACACAAACACAGTAAAAGAGCGAATGCAAAACAAAAGGCAGAATCTGTCAAAAACAGAACAGTCTGGAATGACGAATTTTTTCGAGGCACTTAAGTTGCTCAGATGGATCTGGCCTAAAATAATGAAAGTTGCGTACATATCTCAGGAATATGCGTGATTTTTCTCAGAATTTTTTGAATTTTCTACAGGGAGATAAGCTCAAATCCGTGACAGCTAAAAATCTGTCACTGCGCAGAAATCCAAATCTTGCATCAACTTTCAATATAGAACTTTACTTGGCACAACATTGCGATAAAATAAAGATACAAAGGAGTTGCTACAGAAGTAACAAAACTCCTTGACTCAAAGAAAACAAAAATAACAGCAAATAAAAACGATGGGTTGTCTCCCATAAGCGCTTTTCTTTAACGCCTTTCAGCTAGGCGCAGAAAGTGAAAATCAAGTGTTGTCAAGAGAAGAAGCATCAACATCATAACTTGCTCTAACAATAGAGTCAAAAGGTAACTTCATTCTCTTCCTAGGGAAGTGTTCCATACCTTTCTTGAGAGGAAATTGGTACCTTATATTACCTTCTTTCATATCAATGATGGCACCAACAGTTCGAAGAAAAGGTCTTCCCAAAACAATAGGACAAGATGCATTGCATTCAATATCCATAACAATAAAATCAACGGGGACAAGGTTATTTTACTGTAATAAAAACATCATTAACTCGCCCCAAAGGTTTCTTCATAGCATTATCAGCGAGAAAAACATCCAAATAACAATGTTCCAAAGGTGGCAAATCAAGAATATCATAAAGCTTCTTGGGCAAAACGAAATACTTGCACCAAGATCACACAAGGCATTGCAATAAAAATCATTCACCTTTACCTTAATGATGGGTTCCCAACCATCTTCTAATTTCCTAGGAATAGAAGCTTTAAGTTTCAACTTCTCCTCCCTAGCTTGCAAAAGAGCATTTGTAATATGCTTTGTAAAAGCCAAATTAATAGTGCTAGCATTGGGACTTCTAGCTAATTTTTGCAAGAACATAATAACTTCAGAGATGTTACAATCATCAAAATCAAAATCATTATTGTCAATGGTGGTGGAACCATTGTCTCCAATAGTTTGAAAAATTTCAGCACTTTTATCAGAAAAAGTTTCAGCAGTTTTAGGCAATTTCAAACGCTTTGCAGAAGTAGTAGAGACATTACAACACCAATAACATTACCATCAATAGTAGGAGGTTTACTAGCATGTGAAACATTAGCATTACTAGTGGTGGTGATAGTACAAACTCTAACTATACTATTCTCTTTTTCAAGTTCTTCCTCTTTTTCCCACCTAGCATGCAATTCAGCCAACATCCTAATATTATTATCAATTCGAACTTGGATGGCATTTGCTGTAGCAAATGACTTAGTATCTTTAACTTCATTAGGCATAACTTTCAGTTTTAGAATTTCAACATCATGAGCAAGACTATCAACTTTAGAGACAAGATCATCAATTTTTTCAAACTTTTCCTCAACAGTTTTATTGAAAGCTTTTTGTGTGCTAATAAATTCTTTAAGCATAGCTTCAAGATCAGAGGACACACTTCTATTGTTGCTGTAGGAATTACCATAAGAATTGCCATAACCATTTGAAGGATAAGGCTTATAATTGTTGCTACCAAAATTATTCCTATAAGCATTGTTGTTGAAGTTGTTGTTTTTAATGAAGTTTACATCAACATGCTCTTCTTGAGCAACCAATGAAGCTAAAGGAACATTATTAGGATCAACATGAGATCTACCATTCACAAGCATAGACATAATAGCATCAATCTTATCACTCAAAGAGGAGGTTTCTTCAACAGAATTTACCTTCTTACCTTGAGGAGCTCTTTCGGTGTGCCATTCGGAATAGTTGATCATCATATCATCAAGTAGCTTTGTTGCTGCACCTAAAGTGATGGACATAAAGGTTCCTCCAGAGGCTGAATCCAATAAGTTCCTTGAGGAAAAATTTAATCCTGCATAAAAGGTTTGGATGATCATCCAAGTAGTCAGTCCATGAGTGGGACAATTCTTCACCAAAGATTTCATTCTTTCCCAAGCTTGAGCAACATGTTCATTATCAAGTTGTTTAAAATTCATAATGCTACTTCTCAAGGATATAATCTTAGCAGGAGGATAATATTTCCCTATGAAAGCATCTTTGCATTTTGTCCAAGAATTAATACTATTTCTAGGCAAAGAAAGCAACCATTCTTTAGCTCTTCCTCTCAAGGAGAAAGGAAAAAGTTTCAGTTTTATAATATCCCCATCCATATCCTTATACTTTTGCATTTCACAAAGTTCAACAAAGTTATTAAGATGGGCAGCAGCATCATCAGTACTAACACCAGAAAATTGCTCTTTCATAACAAGATTTAATAGAGCAGGTTTAATTTCATAAAATTCTGCTGTAGAAGCAGGTGGAGCAATAGGAGTGCATATGAAATCATTGTTGTTTGTGCTAGTGAAGTCACACAACTTAGTGTTCTCAGGAGTACTCATTTTGAAAAACAAAATCAAACTGAATTAAACAAGTAACTAATTTTTTTGTGTTTTTGATAAAGAGAGCAAACAAGACTAAATAAAAATAAACTAAGCAAGACAAATAACAAAGTAAAGAGATTGGGTGTGAGAGACTCCCCTTGCAGAAGCAATTCGGTTTTCCCCGGCAACGGCGCCAGAAAACGTGTTGGTGGCTCTAGTTAATAGTGCCAGAAACAATGCTTGTACGTCACACGTCAGTTGGGAACCCCAAGAGGAAGGTATGATGAGTGCAGCAGTAAGTTTTCCCTCAGTATGAAACCAAGGTTTATCGAACCAGGAAAACGAGGTTTGCTTCGAAGGTGTTGGTGAAGGAGTGTAGTGCGGCGCAACACCAGGGATTCCGGTGCCAACGTGGAACCTGCACAACACAATCAAATTACTTTGCCCCAACTTAACAGTGAGGTTGTCAATCTCACCGGCTTGCTGAAAACAAAGGGTTAAACGTATCGAATGGAAATGATGTTTGTTTGCATAAAACAGTAGAGAACAATGATTGCAGTAGATTGTATTTCAGATGTAAAAGAATGGACCGGGGTCCACAGTTCACTAGTGGTGTCTCTCCAATAAGATAACTAACATGCTGGGTAAACAAATTACAGCTGGGCAATTGACAATTGATAAGTGCATATAACATGCATGTGTGAGCTGTGGTGTCTACTATGAGATTCATTTGGGCATTACGACAAAGTACATAGACCGCTATCCAGCATGCATCTATGCCTAAATAGTCCACTTTCCGGTTAACATCCGTACCCCTTCCAGTATTAAGTTGCAAGCAACAGACAATTGCATTAAGTAATGTGCGTAATGTAAACAATACATTCATCCTTGAATAAAGCATTGCTGTTTTACCCCTAGTGGCAACAACACATCTACAACCTTAGAACTTGCTGTCACTATCCCAGGTTAAATAGAGGTTGAACCCAACTATCATGCATAAATACCCCCTCTTGGAGTTACAAGTATTCACGTGGCCAAGGCTTCAACAAGTAACGGAGAGCATGCAAGATCACAAATGACATAGACATGATAATATAATATTCAGCTCCACATAGGTATCAATATAAGTCAGATCCCAGCAAACACAACATGTAGCATTACAATAAGATGATCTTGATCATGATAGGCAGCTCACAAGATCTAAACATGATGGCACAAGTGGAGAAGACAACCATCTAGCTACTGCTATGGACCCATAGTCCAAGGATGAACTACTCACGCATCACTCCGGAGGCGGGCATGGCGATGTAGAGCCCTCCGGTGATGATTCCCCTCTCCGGCAGGGTGCCGGGAAGAGCTTCAGAACCCCCCGAGTTAGGGTTGACGACGGCGGCGGCAGCGAATATGTTCTGGATGAAAGGCTCGGTGTTTTAGGGTTTTCGCGTCTCGGGGAATAAATAGGCGAAGGGGCGATGTCGGCGGACCCCCGAGGGGCCCAAACCACACCAGGCGCGGCTGGGCCCACTGCCGCGCCACCTGGTGGTTTGGCCACCTCGTGGCTCTCCTTCGTCTCTCCTTCGGACTCCGTGTACGTGCTGGAAAAATAGGGACTGGCCTTTTGTTTCGTGCAATTCCGAGAATATTTCCAGAAGTAACTTTCTGAAACCAAAAACAGCAGAAAACAGGGAACTGGCACTGTGGCATCTTGTTAATAGGTTAGTCCCAGAAAATGCATAAAAGTGATACGAAGTGTATATAAAACATGTAGCAAATGGTATAATATAAGCATGGAACAGCAGAAATTATGGATACGTTGGAGACGTATCAGGCCCCCATGATTCAAGCGACCCAGATCGCCCCCAAGAAAATGGAAAAGACTTACATCCCCTGCAGAAGAAAAGCATCACCTGAAGAATCCCCTTCTGTCCTCCCTCCGCCCCTCTTTCCCCAAGTTTGAACAGCAAACAACAGCACACCAAAAGATATTACAACTCGATCAGGAAGTAGAAGTTGCAGGAAAAGTATGTTAAAAAAGGTTCAGCAAACAGCAGATTCGAAAACACAACAAGATGTAAGTTCTTCAACATCAGATCTTTAGCAGATTCAAAAACCCCAAAAAAAAAACTATCAGTTTCTTCATGCGCCGTGAGCTCCATCCTTGCAATCAACTAGTAGATGAATCATCAAAATTAACATCTCTGTAATCATGTGAGAAACAATTTCTTGTCAGAAACATTAGCAGAAATTGCTCACCAAAAATACCTAGGCTATTTCTTGTGAATTAGATGCAAAAAGGTATAAAATTAGAAACTGTTGAGCAGGAAATTGTGTATTGTTACTTTTTCATCTTTCCTGGCTCATTGTGAAAATGGAGGGTGAACTAAACATGGGGATAGCTGATTTTTTTGTTACTTTCATATACCAAAACTAACAAGTTTTTACACACCCCTTCCACCATATAAACTAGTTTCTTACACCACTTTTTTATCTGAACCTTCTACGAAAATCAAACCTGAAAGTTTGCATGTACCATGATACTGTAAAATTACATCAGTTAAAAAAAACTGTTCAGAAAACAGGAATCCCTAAGCTTTTTTTACACCTGGTTCATCTAACTATAAAAAAAATGCGTGTAGAAATACAAATCTTTCAAGCTTCTAATGTAACTACAGAAAACTGCCATGTTTCTGAAAACTTACAGTAGATGTGTAGCTGGCAGTAATTGTTTCTTACATAATTATGACAGTAGAAGACACCCCGATTAGTCAAAAAATCAAGCTAAACAAAGGACATTGCTTGCTGCATCAATTACTTCACTTACATTTTGTTCTCAGCAGTTTTATTTTGATCCAATTTTGAGCACAAGCAAAAAATTGTAGCTCCCAGCTAAGAAACTTACATTTTTTTTCCCAAAAAAGATGGAACTGCGGGACTGACAAAGATCTTGTTGAACCTGCATTACAGTGACACGAAAAAGAAAAGAAAAGTTGAGAATGATCTGTTGTAAGTAATATACAAAACAAGGTAGAGGAATGATCTGTTGTACGTAAAAAAAAAATGAAGTACACGAAAATACATGCATGTTTTCCCAATTGAAAGTAAAGTATTTAACCACGTGATCGACTAAAACATGGCACATCGTACTACTTTTGTTTTGGACCAAATTCTATGATCTAAAGTTTCAATGATGTTGTGTATAACCACGAAGTGAGATTTCATGACACTAGTTTCTGCTTCGAGGACCTAAAGATATGATACTAGAGCAATAACATTTATATGTATAACTCTGCCTAAGTCACTGAATTTACTTGCACTTTAAAATGTCCATGAAATCTTACAACTACCTGATCCCTTGAACACTAATTTCGAACCATGTTATTACGGAAACTAGCATGGGCACAGGTGCGCTGACACTCCATAAAAAATTGGTTCATACTTACCGAATGCCTTACAACAAACATATCCATCTAGCATCATATAGCATTCCTATACCAGGGGATAAAAGACATCTGAAAGAGCTCACCCAAAACCTTACATCTAACATTTAGTGGCAGATCACAAAACCAAAAAATGCATCTACAACAAAAACTTACATGTGCAGTGGAAAAGGACATTTTAGTGGCAGTTCAGATAGCAAAACAAATAACTGCATTTGAATGTAGGTTGCTTATGGGTTCAAATTCATATTCAAAAATTACAATCTATCGAGGACTGACATCGAGACTTAAAAAGCAGCTACTGCTTATTTATTGCAACTGCAGAAATGAAACTTACATCTAGCTAAGGTGTAAAATTATGGCTGTGATTCTTAGCATCTAGCAATCAAACTAACATCCGAAAAACACATGGGTCATGCTTACAATTTGCATAAAACTGCAAGTTCAAACTTACATCTACCACCTATATTGGTGGGTACTATTCTGGTACATCGGCACAAATTACATTCATCAATAAATCTCTACATAGAAAATTTGGAAAAACTTTGCATCGAATGACCTGCTATTTCAATGACGGATGACAAAAAAACCCATATGGTGCTCACAAAACCCCGCCTCTTCGAGCTGTCATGAAATATGAATCAATTCAGCACCTTTCCGCCAGAGAAAATCCACTCGGAAACGCAAAAAGAGAAAAAACACCACTTGTGCACACCGGCGAGGAGCCGATGATTCAGTAAAAAAATAGTCTAAATACCAGATCCATGCTTGGAAAACGAACAATACGCACGGGATGGACATCTAAAAGGCATCGTTCTTTTACCTGTTCTTGAGGAAGACGGACGAACTCGTAGATCGGCGCGTTGCCGGTGAAGAAGACACCGAGCACGGCAGCGCTTCCGCCTACACCACCACCCAAATCCTCACTCCGACGGTTGTGATTCGCTTTTCCATTATCTCTCCCTACCAACGGCGGTCGCGGGACGAGCGCTGGCGACGGATGCGGCGGGAATTGCCGGAGCCGGAGAAATGCAGGGGTCGAGTGGGGAACTGCGAGAGAGAGATGCGAGAGAGAGGCACACAGCGCAACTGCCCCAAGCGACTCGGGACACGTCGCCCGGCCGCATCCATCTCGCGCGCGCCGTTCGATTCGCATCGTGCGGCCACAACGCGTGAGCACGCGATAGTCCAGATCGTGGTCGACCAATATAAAGAAATTGCGTTACATAAAACGGCTATTTGGGTTCGGAACCAAAAGGTAAATGGTTAACCAAATCCCATCCAGACTCAGCTCGCTCTCTTCCACGCACCTCGCCTGCACCCTGGGAGAAAAGCGCCAACGCAGGTCCACATCCATGGACGCACCGCCGTTGTGTACGGACCTTGATTTTGACCGCCGCCGCGCCCAGTTCCGGGTCGCCGCTGCGCGAGGGCTCGATTTCGCCCGCTGTCGCCGCCCAGGTTCGGGCCGCCGCCGCGCGAGGGTTCGATTTCGCCCGCCATCGTCATCCAGGTCCGGGCCGGCACCGCAGTACTAGCTTTCGGGTGCCGCCGCCCCCAGTTCTAGTTCGCCGTCGTGCGAGGCCTGATTTAGCGCGCCATCGATGCCCAGGTCAGACCACCGCCGCGGTTGGCCTCGATTTCAGCTATTGCGGCTACGCTGGTTGGATTTCCGTTAGCTCGTGGCAAGAGCAACTGTCTTTCCCTGACGTGCACTCTGCCGAGAGAAGAGAGAGAGAATAGAGAGAGAGATAATATAGTTCTGTACTCCGTATTCCCTATGACCCGGTCATACTGCTAAGGCCCCGCTTGGATGCCCTGTATTTGGGCCGGAATCGGACAGAAATATTTACGGACCGACTGGCGTCCGTAATTTTGAGCTGCCGTAGCTCCGTATTTTACGGAGCGGAAATCTAAACTAGATTCCAAGCGGGGCCTAAGGGCGACCATAAGAAATTTTTCGTTAAGACCGGTCGTCACAATGTTTAAGTTGCGCTATGGTTGATCGTAAGACCTTAAAACCCGGCATTATTTTCACATTGGAGACGTCCTTAGATATGTAAGCTTCACCGCCGGCCGCCGGCATGCATGTTCTCTCATACAACTTGATCGATCACCATACAACCTAACTAGTTGTGGCAAATTAGATATGGAGGCTTGGTCTGCTGTTTGTACTGACCATGCTATATCTTTTTGTATGTCACGGATGTAAAGTCTATAAATAGAATGAAGATGGAGAAATTAGTACAAAGTAGGAACCATAAGCTTGGATCTCCGAATTCACCAAAATCTCCGCAGCTGCGAGCCCCTAGCTACAACACATATCGCCATGGCTTCCCCCTCTAGCTTGCTTTCCCTCGTCCTCCTGCTGGCCATCTCGTCAGCGGGGGTCCTTTCCGGCATGGCGCACGCCCATGGCGGCGGTGGGCTCACGGAGATCCACCTCTACATGCACGAGCCCAGCCCGGTGTTTGCGGTGGTGAAAAACAGAACAACGTTGGGGATGGTCGGGATGCTCGACAACGAGCTGCGCACCGGCCCAGACCCGAGCAACTCGATGCTCGTGGGCCGGTTCCAGGGCATGGTCGCCTTGGCGGGGCTCGTGTACCCGCCGGGCATGATGACCGTGATGAGCTTCGTCTTCACGTCAGGGAAGTACAACGGAAGCACACTCGCCATGGTGGGCACCATCAACAGCTTTGTGGGCGCCTTCGAGCGCCCCGTGGTGGGAGGCACCGACAAGTTCAGGATGGCTCGCGGGTATTGTGTCATGGAGTTCTTGCCAAACCCGCCGGCACCGTACGACGTGTACAAGACAGACATCTTCCTCAAGATGGATTGATTAAAAACTTCGTTGTTGTCACTCATGTATCTTGTGATAGTATGCATTGTAAATCTTTATTTCGCTTTGTTTCTTAAGAATCGTACGGATTGTAAAATAATGTTCAAATGTTGTAAATGAATAATAAATGCACGTGTTTGTCAACTGACCTACGAATCATTGTTTGGCAGCTCATGTCTACAAGGCAGCTCGCGTTCCCTGGAGCATTTGTCGGAGTTCTAAATTTTACTACAGCATGTTTATGTGTTTTCTGTTACATTTTGGGCCTATTTATGGGCAGTCCAAATAAGCAATTTCTTCAAATGTCTTATATATGGCAAGAGGTGGGGTGTTAATGTCTACCTGCAGTGAACAACGAACTCCTGTCTACTGTCTACTGGTTAAACATTTGTCTGCTTAGATGTTTTACAAACCATGTCGTTGTTGTCTATACTGTTTAGTACATTTAATGATCTTGCCTAATTTTAAATTGATTTAATCATGATTTCTATTTTAAATTATTCATCATGAACTTGCCTAATTTTCAACTGTTTCTAAGTTCTAACTAGGCTGGACTTACTGGTCCCATATATATCGGCAAGGCCAGTTCCAATAGAAAAGAAAATCGCTATCTTTGAATCTTGGTATTCTTCATGTTCAGTTCAACACTCGACTTGAAACAGGCTTTCATCCCGTTTTATAAATAAAAGTCAAACCGGCCGAACGGTACAAAGTGGTGGAGAGATCCCCATACGTAAAAAAAAAGATATCCGAGAAAGGGTAAGCCACCGATTCGAAGCCGGACATGAAAACAGGCAGCACATGTTCTTTGCATCCATTGCCGACGCATGACACACCATACAACCTATTGCAATTAGATATGGAGGTTTGCATAATTGCATTGCTATACTCATAATGCACTAGTGTCTGTAGGTCGTCAATTCAGATGTGAAGTCTATGTATAGAATGAAGATGACCGGTGCATGTCCTCATACAAGTACAGCTCGATCAATCATCAGAAAAACCTAACTAGTTCTTGTGTGTACTGACCATGCAATATCTTTTTGTACCTAACGTAGTGCCACTCTGGCAGAAAGGAGACGTGAAGAAAAACGGAAGAAGGCCAAACGAAACGATGTACGCATCTTATAGGGCTTTATTTTTCTTGGGCTTTCAGCGGGAAGGAACGCCTTTGTTAATCGTTGGGCCGGTCCACAGCTGCCCGCGTAATCAATCCACACACGTCGGTTGCCGGCCGTCGTCCTCGTCCTATATCAATCCATACTCTGCGTCGCAACTCACGATCGAGACGTACCCTTTTCGCTGTTTCGCCGCTAACACCACTCAAACCCTAAGTCGCCGGCCAGAAAGCCATCTCCGCCAATCCATCGCCATGGATCAATCCTCCGCTGTCGATCAGTCCCCGATCATCATCGATGAACCACCCAATGGTTCGTCATGGATCAACGTTGATGGGGGCATGGCCACCGCCCCGTGGTTGATGCTCGAGCGCTTTGTGTTCCCCGGGGACGACGACGACGGCTCCTTCCCGGACGCCAACGCCGCGCCCATCAGGGCCAAGTCCGTCACCTCTCTGGGACACCCCTTCACCGTCGCCGTACTCCCGGCCAAACCTCCCGCCTTCTCCCGCCTCTACTTGCAGTGGCCGGGCGGGAAGGGTTCAGGAGCCGAGCTCCTGACCACCGACGTGGGCCTCCTCCTCCTCAGGCTCACCTCCGTCGTGGAGCTCAGCACGGGTGACACCGACAAGTACCCTTACCACCAAGACTACTTCATCTGCAAAACCATCCCCTTGGGCCCCTACATCTCGCTCAAACGGCTCCCGGAATGCACCATACCCATCGTGTTCAATTACGAGGACCGGGATGTGACTATGGATCGCCGGTTCGATGTCGACGCCGTCGGTCTCTGTCGCCTCGACGATGATGATGATCACTTCCTGGTGGTGCAGCTGGCCAAGTTCTTCGTTCGACCTGCCGAGGACGATATGATGGGAGTGGAGCTATGCGTGCTCCGCTCCCCTCTGTGGACGTCGACCAGTGGCGGCGTCGAGGATGGTTGAGAAGAAACAAGTGGGCGTAGAATAATATATTCTTCACCCTGGGTGTCGAACTGTTGGGAGTTTACTACTCGATAAAATCTTCTTCAAAAAATATTTTGGTATTTCTAGGATTCAGAATAGTACCTGAGACAAATAAACAAATAGAAGAGGGTTTATGCCATTTGAAGTTAGATAAATAAATTAGTACAATTAAGTGTATATATTCGATAAAATTGGTAAATAATATTATTTTTTGCAAGACCCTAAACCCTTAAAACTGAAAATTACTAGCTTTTGGTCAAAACACTCGAAGTGCAGCAGGGAGGTCCAAGCTGGTGACCCCGACAAAGCAAGGCAGGGTAGGGGAAGTGCACTCAAAGTAGATGTGAGCTAGGATGGGGGGGGGGGCGCACAATGAATTAGGTGAGGTCGGGGTTGGCACGGTGAACAAAGTAGGGAAGGCGGTGCACTGAGGCGGCATGAGCTACAGATAAGACTTTATTTATTTACTTACGATACACATATATCACTTATATATCCTTGTTTGCACTTTAACAAATAAGAGGGAACCAGTAAGATAATAGGAGAAAAAAGTAAACAAAGTAAAGTAAAAATAGTTGCAAATATGAAAGAGAAGGACTAGGGGTTAATGGATTAACTTGATCTAAATAAGGTGATGCAAAATAAAGTATAGATATTTCTTCTTAAAGAGGGAGTATAAACCGAAGAGATGCTTATGGCCCGAATTTATTTCGTTTATTCGTTTACGATGATCATATATAAATCGAAGCGGCCAAAAAAGCTAACAACTCACTAGTACATAACGACACATTAAAATGGGTCAAAACCCTCATCGGAAACAGAGAAATGATACGTTGCCTAAGCCTGCTGCTGATGTGAAGAGCTCAATGGAAGCGGATCACCCCTAACATGGACAATGGTTAGTATATTAGTTCATTACCTATAAGTTTCACATTAGACATGGAGTTTACTAATTACCGCTCCGAGGTCTTCACGACAGGATTGTCCCCAGACATGCACCAAGCCCTTCACACAACGAATATTCATTGTCAAAAGACCTAATAAGCCGAGCTAATAAAGAGAGAAACTAAACAAATCTTAACTATTATACATCTTTGCTAAGAAGCAGTTTACAACATTAACGGAGCAAGCAGAGCTAACAGACAGCAAATAATACACAGTTTAAGCATCAGAGCTAAGTAAACTAAACTATTAAAGAATTTTACTATGGAGCAGTTTGCAACATAAACAGAACAATCAAAACTAATAGGCTGAGCTAACAAGAGAGCAAATTAAAACACATTTAATCGTCGGTGAGCTAAGTAAACTAAACTATTAAAAATCTTTGCTAATAAGCAATTTACAACATAAATAGAGCAATGAAAGTTAATAGGTAAAACTAACAAAAAGAGCAAATAATACACAGTTTAATCATTAACGAGCTAACTAAACTAAACTATTAAACAACTTTGTTAAGCAGTAGTTTACAACATTAATAGAGCAAATATACAGAGCAAACCAAGCTAACAAACAAATCAAATAATACAAAGTTTAAACTTTGGCGAGTTAAGTAAATTAAACTATTAAAGATCGTTGCTAAGGAGCAGTTCCCAACATAAACAAAGCAAATACAAAGCAAACAGAGCTAAGTAACAAATGGTTTACCTTAGGCGAGCGGGATGATTACCGTCACCGGATGCGTCCCAGGCGCTGGAGTTAGTGTCAGAGGATCTTGAGACCTCCTCCAACTCCAACTCAAACTTCTCCTCCTCCGCCGCCATAGCCATTGCCGCCGCATCTGGCACAGGGCCCTGGCCAGGGAGAAGAGATCGGTCTATAGCGGCCTAAATATGCGTATCAAACAACGCTTCCTCAGCGGCTTCCATCGTGTGCTTGACGGTGGAGATTCGGACTGCCCTCTTCATAGCTGGCACACCGATTGATATTGTCGGTTTGCTCACGCTCAAAGAAGGCGCGAGAGAGAAGGAGCCTAACCTCCAGATCAGAATTCTATTCATCCGAGGAGGAACGAAATCCGGGCGTTGAGAGCCTTCATATGCATCGCCGCCGTGGATCCATAGGGGATCTGGCGGCTCAGAGGATTGGCGGAGGAAGATCCTCTGTGCTCAATTCCGTCGGTGCCGGAGGGGCTCGCCATCGAGAGATTAAAGTGTGTGGAGAGAGTGTGCGGTTAGGACCTAGGAGAGAGTAAGACTAAGATACACTGCAGTGGGTGTTCTTATCTGCGCACCACTTGCTGGGCTTTCACATGGGAAACGAAGATTGACAGAACTCCGTCGGTGCTGTGAGCATATCGGCAACGGAGTTAATAGTAGTAACTGTTGGAAATATACGCGCAACAGTGATATTTTTTACATTGTTGCTATATTGGCTGGCTTATC
Source organism: Poa pratensis (assembly GCA_947311845.1). NCBI lineage: Eukaryota > Viridiplantae > Streptophyta > Magnoliopsida > Poales > Poaceae > Poa > Poa pratensis. Next base: position 28,561,818 of record CAMZMU010000063.1, read on the forward strand.
TACCGACTAGCATGTGCCCACTCCCGCGGAAGCACGCAAAACTCATTTCTTCTATCGTTTAACTCGTGACGTTTCCATAGAGGCGTATTCGATGTGTCGTTCTGTGACAGTGACTACGGCCACAGCCATCACCGGCTCAGTGGTCAGATCCAGAGAGATTGCCTCATGTGCAAATTCGAGAAGTCACCTCAGCGGCTCGGCCATCTTATGCCGAGCCATCTGTAGAGTCTAGAGGAGGCCATCGCTTGACTCCGTCACGGCCCTAGAACATGCCACCCCCTGCGTGCATACATCATCACGCATCAGCACCATGATGCCTCCAGGACTCGTCGTTGTTGATACGGTAGATGAAACACCGCGCCAACTACTCGTCGTTGTTGATACGGTTTTATGCCGTTTGAAGTCAAATTAAAAAATAAATGTAAATGAGTATAAATACTTGATAAAAATTGGTAAATTATTATTGAAGCATTATATTATTAACTAGCATGGTGGCCCTCGCAAATGCGAGGGCGTCTTCTTTACGTGTCGAAGGCGGGAGAGAAATAAATGAAATTTTTGAAGATATTAATAATATATTACGACGACAATTATAATCCTCTGTTACATAATAAAATATTAAACATATTTAAACATCTCCAGTCTTATGAGTTAATGGTTCTTATATCTGAACACATGATATTATTCACCATTTCTGTCTTCTGTAGACTATATAAGGCCAATGCATGTAAGTATGTAACTAATGCTCCAATTGTGCATATCCAATAGTTATCATGTTAGGCTTACATTGTAACTCACGACTGCTTCGATAATCAATATAGAGTTAAAAAAATTATATTAGAGGTGTGCAATAATACATAGAGTTCACTTGAGAAATTGTTAAACGATGTTTAGATCACCTTTTGAACTTGAAAAAATTATTATTAATATATGTAAACAGAAATTCAATTATGTACGTAACGTTTACACTCTTAACTAAATAGTAAGAATTTCACTATACTTTGTGCATATTATATAAGAAAAATTAATATGCCATATAGTTTTGGTAGCTTGTCCTGGTTAATTCGTTGCTATTAGAACATAAATCTTGACTCGAATGTCTGAGTTGATCACAAATTGTATTAATCAACTTTGATTATTTACCACTTAATGTGAGTGTAGCTATTCGATGAAATTAGTTAGATCTTCCCTATTGAATGTAGGTGCAAGCAAAGCAGCCAAGAATAGATAAGGCACACCTAATATTTTATTTGTAAAAAACAAAAATATTAGGTACATATAAAAATTTACATAGTATGGCAAAAAATATACAAAAGATATAATATGAGGAAACTCAACTATGCTGGCCGGGTATACATGAATGCTTAAACTCTATAATTTATTCATTGTAGTTCAATTATAGTAGCAGTTTGACACGTATACACTACATTAATGGAATGTTCATATTGTAACTAATTAAATATTTAAAACTTAGTTGTAATTTATCTTCCTCAACGCACAAAATATTATTATCGGATATATAATTAACACTTCTACAATCTTTGATAGTGGTTTGACACCCATAAATTTGTATGTCTAAATATTATTGATTTTCTCTTCTATAAGATCTAAATTGTTCAACTCCACTCTATTTTGGTTATCACTAAATAACTTGTTAATATGCACTCCTGATCTAGCTAGTCTAAATAGTAATATGCAATCAAGGTTCATCTTTATTTCCAATGTAAACATATGTAGAAGATACAAAAAATATTTTGAAAATGAGCTAAATGCACTTTTTCCTTGAGAGTATAAATTTCATTTGACCGTGTAATTATCTATGTATATGAAAACCATTGCACCTTTTTTTCGGCTACCGGTGGTACCATTGTACGACCCTGCGACCAAATTTAAATCTCTTTAGCGGGATCGTGGTCTCTTTGATGCTTCTCTAAATGCAAGAGTAGTACAATTGTATTCAATGAAGTCTTCTGTTTTCTGCTTTATTTTGCAATCCTATCTTGAGGCGGGCGTCAAATACTGCCTGGACGCCTTCTTGTTTAGTGAAAAATTCTTCCACAGCTCCAAGAACTCCACCACTCTAACCCTCACGCATGCATTATTGTATATGTGTGTGAAAAAATCATACTTGAGAATTTTGCACTTTTTTGTTCTAGAATGTAAGTCGTGTTTTATTATCTAGAGGAGTATCAATTTGGAATCATTTATTTATTTTTGGTCAATACATTATATTTTATTGAGAAATCTTGGGTGGAATTCTAATTAATAGATAACGTCTCAATCGAAAGATATGTATGACGTCTAAATTGAAAGATATACATGCATAGATAGTTTACTGCTACCTGCGCATCTTCTCGCATTACATGCACCGATGCACGGCCGGTACATATGTAGTATACAAGCGTGTATTAGAAGGAAACATGGAGAGAGGTGTAGTTGAATGTTTCCATGTGACCGGTGTATATTCTGCATGCAAAAGAGTGTTTGAGGTTTGTACGACTTATGTTTGTTGTGAATTTTGTGAACCATACGACTTATATGTCTCTGTAACCAAAATCTGGCATCGCGTGAGAAGTCATGTACCACGTGGCTGTAAAACATGTACGTGACATAAGTTTTCTCCTGTACACGTTAACGTTGTACGTAAACACCTTTAAGTCTTAACTCGACTAAATCTGAACGGTTAATTTTAGATCTAACTGTTGAAATAATTAGATTGATGTGGATTAACGTAGTGTCTCTATTTTAGGACCCCGTATTGTGCTTTTAGTATATATAATATATAATAAATAATAGATAGATAGATTAAAACTAAGGTTGGATTGGACGCCACAGGGATATAGTCGACAACTCAACAGGACGCTAGGGAACCCCAATCAGCTATATATATTTACTTTTGGGATTTGGATCGTAAGGGGAGTACCTAGTGATTTGGGGTTGTTGGTCGCGGTTGGAATATTTTTCTTTCGACCATGCAAGTACCAAGATTTTGCAACGTATGTTACTGACATGCGCTTGGAACCATTTAAGTACGTATGATTATTCATCCGGAGTTTTGATCAGTCTTGTTCTTTTCGGTAACTATGCTTCTAACACAATATATATTAAGAAATGCTAATATCATTCATAAATCTATGTGCAGATATTTTATTATCATCTATGATATATGGGACGTTAATACATGGGATGTTCTTAAGTATATGTTCCCCATCACCAATCATAACAGTACAGTAATCACGACTACACGTATACTTGATGTTGCAGAAGCATGCCGTTCTTCATTCAGTGGCAATATTTATAGTATGAGGCCCCTCAGTATGGTGCATTCAAAAGAACTATTCTGTACAAGATTATTGGACTCCAGAGAATATTTCTCTTCACGCCATGAAAGTGTTTCTGAGAATATATTGAAAAAATGTGATGGGTTACCTCTTGCAATCATTACTATATCAGGTTTGTTGGCCAATAAAGAGAAAACAGAGGATTCATGGAACAAAGTGAAAGATTCAATGGGTCGTGCACTTGAAAGGGATAGAGGTGTAAAACGAATGATGGATATATTGTCCCTCAGTTACTTTGATCTAACTCCTCAACTAAGAAGCTGTTCCTATATATGTGTATTTTTCAGAAGATTCAGTTATTGGGAGGAAGGGCCTAATAAGGATATGGATTGGTGAAGGTTTCATTCACAAAGAAGGCATGTATACAGCACATGAAATAGGAGATAGGTGTTTTAATGAGCTCCTTAACAGGGGTTTGATCCAACCCGTGGAATACAATGAAGATGACGGCGTGAAGACTTGCCGAGTTCATGACATAATTCTTGATTTCATCATATCCAAGTCCATTGAAGTGAACTTTGTTACTATAGTTGGCATCCCCATACTGACCGGTGGGACACAAAGACATGTTGTTCGTCGACTCTCTGTGCAAGTCGGTGAACAAGGTAATTCAATAGCAGATTTGGTGTTTTCTCATGCCCGATCACTTCATGTGTTTCGAGATGTTGTGCAAATCCCTTCTTTGGAGGAGTTCAAACATTTGCGTGTTCTCCACTTGGAGAATTACCACCAGTTGGAACAACATCATCTTGAAAACATTGCAAGGTTGTTCCAGTTGAGGTACCTGAGACAAACTGATAAGTGAGCTCCCAGAACAAATCGGGCGTTTAGGGTGCTTAGAAATGCTGGACCTAAGACAAACTGATATAACGGAATTACCTGCATCTATTGTTAATCTCAGAAAACTGTCACATATATTTGTTGGCAGTCTTGTTAAATTTTCGAATGGGATTGCGAAGATGCAAGCACTTGAGATGTTGAAAAAGATCATGGTCTTCAATCAGTCATCCGAGTTCCCATTGAACCTTGGTCAGCTAATTAATTTGAAGTACCTGGCCCTTGACCTTCATTTCGGCACTGAGGATATATATGTGGATCGGGAGAGGTGGGAGGAAGAAATTGTCTCTTCATTGTGTAAGCTAGGCACTCAACAGCTTCAGTTTCTTAGTATTTGGAATGGGAGCAACCTCTTAGAACGACCTTGGTGCCCTATACCGGTCACTCTCAAGAAACTTATTACGTGGCGCTCACCCATTTTGCAAATTCCGGAATGGCTGGGATCCCTCACAAACCTACAACACCTACGCCTTGTAGTTGGGGGAGTCAAACAGGACGATCTCTGTATGCTTGGAGCTTTACCTAGTCTGCTCATTCTGCATCTGAAGAATGAAAAAAATCACACAAGAGAAAAGCTTAGAATCAGTGGTGACATTGGGTTCCGATGTCTGAGGATTTTTAATTATGACGCAGGTAGGAGGAGTACAGCGTCTGATCTGAAGTTTCGAGCAGGATCCATGCCCAAACTAGAAAAACTCGTGCTTTCAATGAAGGTAGCTGAAGGTGGCTCCCTGGAGTTTGGAATGGACAACCTCCCCGGCCACATTATTTCCAAAATCAATGTAACTAGGATGACTCCTCCTAGTGCTTGGGCCCAGAGGGCAGCTTCTCTTCTTGCTGATTCACTAGTACGGGGTCGTGCAACCCACCCAGTTTAATTTGACAAGGCATGGCATCCATGCTTTATGTATTTAGCATACGACCAATAATTAGTTGTTAATACTGTGGATTCCATTTGATACAAAATTGTTGTACTCTTGTTTGAAACCGTTTTTGCTATATGGCCGTGATTGACCGATCATAAAAGGAGGATTCGTACAGGAAGTTCATGGCCGGAGGACTTTTACTCTACCCCGAAATGAACTGGGGCCGTCCATTTTTAACGATTGAACGGCTGCTGTTCTGTGGTACTCCAGAAATCACCACCGGGAGTACCTACTCAAAAGCTCACTTATCCTGGTGGAGTACCTCGACCGGAGGGGTAAAATGGTATTTTTGTTTTAAAAGTTTTTTAGGCATTATTACTATTTTCCTCTGGGTCAACTCTCCGTCATCTCAATCCTCCCTGCAGATGCATGGCTGCGTGGGATGCGGAGAAGCCGGTCGGAGAGGGGAATGAGGTGTTGATGGGGGGCGGCTCCCTCCCTGGGTGTGGTCTCGCGGCGACGCGGGATGCGGAGGAGCCGGGCGGAGAGGGGCTGAGGGGGGCGGCGGCTCCTGCATCTAGGAGGTCTCGCGGCGGCGCGGGATGTGTAGGATACGGCGAGGCTGGAGTCGGTCGGCTCCCTGCGTGGGCTGCGTTGGTGAGGTGGGGGTAAGGGGTAGCTGCCCCTCCCAGTTGATCCGCCAGGGTGCGTCGTCGGTCGTGGCGTCCCTTGTGGGCGGGCATCGTCGTGCGCCCTCTGCTGCTTCGACCGGGCCTCGCGCTGCTTTGCATCCACCGTCATGATTGTTTGTGCCTCCTTCGACGGACTCCTTGGGAAGCACCAGCCGTAAGTAGTCTAATCCCTGCTGTCAATAACTATTATTGTGCCTGTGTGAGTGTTAAGATTCTATTATATTTTCCTTCAATTCATATGGCAGAGATAGATTTCGTTGAAACTTATTGCATAAAAGTTGCCGATGAATTCATTGGGTAACATGAACACTATATTTCTTTTCCAACCGGGCTAACCCTTTCCGTTAAGTTCTTAACGGAAATAATAGTAACCATTAGAAGAATGAATTGGGGAGGGATAGCGAGTGGTGCAGCAGCAGGAAACCCGCTGAGAATGTCCATTGTCGAACAAACTACGGGCAAAAACCTACTGCCACAAGTAAACTTGAAGCAAAGTAACTGATTAATCTACTAAAGAGAATGACAAACTGGAAACAATAATTTAGAAGGAAAATTGGTTTGTTGTGCAATGGCTGATCTACTCTTCAGACTCGAGCTCGGAACATGTTCTTCTGGACTTGTTCTTTTTTTGCGGTTAGTTCGTCTAGCAGAGGGTGGGTCTTGTTTTTTTGACATCCTTTTTCCTCTATCTTGTTCTTTGTATTGTATAGCATGTCAACACGGTAGTTGCTTTCTATCAATGTCTACATCTTTCTGCATATAAATGGTGGCAAGTTAAAAAGAATCGCGGAGGAAATTTACGGTATAATAGGAAGGTAGAATAGAAAGGTTTTCACACTTGTGTAAATCTTTTGGATAGTCTTTTTCCTGTCCAGAACTCTTGAACCTAAGCACGAACATGCCACAAGAGCTCCTGCAAGATGTAGCAAAACTTATTTATTGTAGTAGTCGTAAGTTCTGAATATGATTAGACTAAAGTGACAGGTGTACTTACGAATCTGTGTGTAGTAGTGTAAAACTTATTAATAAATGTCGCATGTTGCTGATTGAGAACAGACCATTGTGTCCTATCGAATAGTGGAATCATTATTACACAGTAATAATTTACTATTTGTTTTCTGAATTAGCATGAATCATTCTGTAAACTTGATACCTTTTCGTGTTTACTGGCTGCAGGAGTTGATGCCGTACCTTGGACGCTGATGTTTCCTGACAGCACCACAGGTTGTAGATCAGAAGCAAACAAAGTTCAGTTAGCAAATTGTATTGGTTCTCAACTCCAGGACATCATGGTAGAACTAAGAAAAGTATGTAAACATATCGACAGCTGAACTGACCTTGTTTGTCACCACGGATTGTGGCGATTCCTCCTTTGTTAACTCAGCATGTGGCGTCTTCTTGGATGGAGGCGTACATTGAGAGGCAGCATGTGTTGTCTTTTTGATGAGGGGTAGATTGAGAGGTTGTATCGATGGTCATTGCTTTTTTCTGTGTAGGGAAATAGTTTTTGGCCTGTTGGATCCACTGTCGATCCGCAGATGGGAGCCTGGCAACGAAAAACTCTGTTTGTTGCCGTGGTTTGATCGGTAGCACCGATTATGTTAATATATAGTGTCAGCTGCCGATATATTATTGTTATGTTCGGTTAATATTTGAATCGTCATGATGAGTCTCCTAATCTCAGAGTGCTCTGTTCGGTTAAATATTTGCAGGACAGTTACAACCGTAAAATCTGGCAAAAAATGTCATTTGAATCTCCTTATCTCTTCCTCGTATTGTTTAGTTATGTTCAAGATAAACTAAATCTCACAGGATTTTTTTCTTCCAGCGTTGTTTGAATCGTCATTGCTCCACTCTCAATCTGATGCGTTTGATACAAATATATTAACGTTTGATACAAATATATTAAGTACGGGGACTAAATTCTCCGTAAACTTACATTACATTGAATAAAAAAATTATAGAGTACACAAGATAAAGGCATGAATCATCGAAAAACATCCATCCACAGATGTATTAATTACTTCAGTTAGGACAATTGCGCCCGTCATGGTTGAGATCGCGACATTCGCCGCACCACCTTGGTCTCTTCTTTGACAAAAGTGTCTCGTGAAATGGTTTCATTCTCTTTTTCAAGGTTCAAGAAAGCGGAAAGCGTAAGCGGAGCGTTTTGCTCTCGCTTAGAGTTTTGATCGCTTAACGCGCACTTAAGCGTTTCTAAAATTCACTGAATTTGGTGGTGGACTTACATCTGAGAGCAGAGAAGTTGAGGGGAGTAGAGGAGAGTGATACTTGCTGCGGGGAAGGACATGCCTAGGAGGTAGGGAAGGGGTTGTTGACGTGAAGTTGTGTGTAGAATTGTAAAAAGTGAGAGAAAGAGATGAGGAATGTAGATGGATGGCTTGGATTAGAATGACGAATGGCTCAGATCAAGTTAGCAAACTAGTGTTTCATAACGGCCCTTGTTGGGTCAACTCTATAGCACAAAGGACACGTGCGCAGGAGTCTCTCATGCCCTATTATGCTAATGGACCTTATCAGCGCTTAAGTAGTCGCTTATGGACTAAGCGAAGTGTTTTGCCATCGCTTAGCGCTTAAGCGTGCTTAATCGTTTCTTGAACCTTGCTCTTTTTAGATGGAGCACCTTTCGGAATAATTACTTTCGGATCAAGTACCCTCTCTCCCGAGTGACGAGTAGATGAGAATAATGCGAAGGTATAGGACCAAATGTTGTCTCTCGGTGTTGTCATCATTATCAAGAGGCCCATCCATAATTGTTTGGAAATAATCCATCACCTCCTGGAACGCTCTTCGCTCTTTGCAGCTTTGAATAGTGCAACATTAGCCTTGTTTCGCATATTCCCGGTAACGACCATCTTCCTGACCATGTTAGAAGTAGAGAAGGAAAAGGCGCAGCTGTTCTCCATTAAAGCAGTTCTTTTCCCTTCCTCTCGCTCCCTCCTCTCTCCTCCTTGAGAGTCGGCGTTTTCTTCCAGATCTCGGCCCCGCGGCTCGCTCCCCCTCTCCTCTCCGGCGGCGTTGCCGGCCGGCGTGGACAAGGAAGCGATAGCGCGGGATGTAGATATTGGGGTAAGGCTAGCTCTAGGTTTGTTTGTGTAGGTTCGTGGTGGATGCCCGTAGTTTTTCTTTTCTTTTCCTTTTCGGCTGGTTGCCGGCGACCCGCAGCGACGCCGGCACCGGATCTTCTCCTCTCTATACGCCGGATCCGTGGTGGATCTTTTGAAGAGCTCGAGAGGGTCACGCCGCCGTTTCAATAATATCGCCTGCCGTATCGCCTGCTTTGCAGATCGAGGGATGCGGTGGTGCCCTCTTCCCCTGCCTGGCCGTGGTGGGTGACGAGTGGAAGAGGGCCGTCGTTTTTCCTCTGCTTCGCGGAGTGGGCTCTGCTCTTTCTGCGGTGGTCAACGCCGCCGGAGGAGTTCTTCTTCAGCTGTTCTTAGGATTGCTTGCAGGCGTGCATGCCGGTTTTGGCCGTGATGGCGGGCCTGACCATCGACCGACCGAATCGGGGCGTCGCCCCCGCGATGTGGCACATCAGAAGCTAGATCTCGTCGTCCGCGACGGGTGACTAATGCGGCGACTTCAACGAGGAGCTGTCCTCTACAGGTTCGTTCCGGTGACAAAGCTGCTGCTCTCGTCGTCTTCGTTATTTCTCTGGTGGTGCGACGGCGATGACGGCGGATCGAGCGGCGGTGGAATCAACAAGGCAGAGTTGGTCCAGGGTCCTAGTTGTAGGGTCCTCTCTGTAATTTGCAGAACAGCTATGCTGTTCTGGATATTACCTGTAATTCTGATTTTCCTGAGTAATATATCCAGAAATTGTATCAAAAAAAAAAAATGTTTAGAAGTAGAGCACTCAAACCGGGGTATCTCCTTGCATCATGCTAGATTGCTAGTGTCAGGTCCCATTTTTCACATGCGTGATAGAAAAAAACTTAATCTGGCAACATCATTGGCGGAAAGCAGCAGAAACCAACCTGCTGTACCTTCCACCGGTACGGGGCCAGAAAGTCGTGACGGAAGTCAAGGAGTGTCGGCTGAGGTCGTTCCCCTCTCGAGCGGACGGCGTCGGGACGGTGGGGGACGCCGGGCGTTTCGACCGGGACGGCGGCGGGGGCGGGCCACGGTCGATGCGGCGGCGAGGGCAGGAAACGATCGAGAGCGGCGATCTATGGCGGCGGCGCGACCAGGCGACGGTGGCGGCAGCGATCAATGGCGGCGGCGGCTCCTAGATATTTCACTACGATTGCATCGTGGACTCCAATTTTCCCTTTCACGGGAGCTCTTTTACGGTACCCTGCAATGAATAGGGCCGTTCTTATCCAAACTGCACTCTGCCTCCGATGCGCTTGGGCGATCTGGTTTCTCC